>QRDG01002345.1:0-125653 GCA_012064385.1 Puccinellia tenuiflora | reverse complement strand
CGACGAGCATCGTCGCCGGAGCACGTTGAGGGTTGTTTGATTCCGTGTTCAGCCCCTTACTCGATCCTTCTCGAGACACCTCCAGTTCCTGGGACAGTTCTCCGACAATCATAGTCAAAGGGATGAGCTCCGACAAGACCAAACATGTACACCATTATATATCTTCAATGGTTGGGCACACGGGGAAGAACATCGTGTGCTCTTGACGATGGGACGGCAACCGTTAAGCAAGACTTATCATTTTTTATGTTGACATGAACCGGATAAGAAGCTATATACCATAATTCTTGATAATACTCGCGTCCCCGTAAGAAACGATTCGTCTCATCAAGATAAATATTATTATCAGTTCTGAAATTCTCCATGGCCTAAAATGTATTGCATGAAAATCAATCCGTAGCAATGCACGGGCACATTTGCTAGTATATATATATATATATCCCTAATAATAAAAGCGTTAAGACTTTCGTGGTCTGGTTTGATAGATCATCCAAATTACCCTTTAAGGCCTCGTTCGTTTAATCCCTCAGAGGCATGATTGACCTGGATTGCGGCCCGTTGTTTTTCCAGCCCAGCGTTGAATTTTTTCCAGACAAGCAAACTTGTGGTATTCGTTTACTCCCTGACGGGATTATAGGCCCATCACATCCCGTACATCTCCACTGACTACGTCTGGAAATTTTCATCCCCACTCGACGCCTGGATGAATTTTCAAGCTAAGAGAGAGAGCGAGCACCGAGACGAATCCAAAACTCGAACCAACCCTTGTGGATTAACCGAATGGCTGAAATACACACGAGATTATGAGGAAGGTATTAATAGGGTTAGTGGGGATGGATGAAGTGACGGGATCAACCAAATCCCTACCTGGATTAGCTCCACGTCTGGATTCATTCCATGAAATGAACGAGCCCTTAGGCCTCGTTCGTTTATCCTTGGATTGAATCCAGGCGTGGAACCGATCTAGACAGGGAATTGGTTGATCCCAGTCATTCACCTAAACCCCACTAACCCCTATTAATCCCTTCCCCATACTTACTCCCTGTATATTTTAGCTGTTCGTTTAATCGCCGTCGCTAGCTTTGCTCTCGCTGCGTGCGTCCTGGATATTCTTCCATAGGTCACCTGGGGAGAAAAATTATCCAAACCGATTGAGGAGTTGGACGGGATGGGTGTAGGAAATTGTGTCTTGCAACATAATTTCTTACAATGGGCTGGGCTGTAATCTCGCTGGGTGTAACAGCCCTAACTTGGTAACGAAAAATACGAAGAATTTTTCCACTTTTGCTTTGCATCCTTTGCATCATGGCATGCATGTGAACTTGTCATTTCTAACAAATGCACCTTGTTTTGGAAATCAATTGTAATGGGAAGCCAACCTTCCCAAGACCTCACAAATTTTTGTGGTGGTTCAAAAGGGTAATTCTAGTCTCTATGAATTTTTCTGGGATTTTAGAAAATGTTCTGGTGTCCTAATTAAATGGTTAAACCCTGCTGCTGGACCAAGTTGCAAATTGTTTTCAAATTTCCAGGGACCTCTTTGCGATTCTTTTTCCTCTCTCCCCTCCACCGTGGACGATGGCGTCCTGGCGCCATGCCTCCGAGCTGGCTGCGCCCATGCCGCGCTGCCTCCCCTCCCTGGTGATCAAGGACCCTGTCCAGGACGCCCACTTGCTCCCTCGACCTAGCTCCCCGTTTTTCCGGATCGAGATCGATCGTAGCGAGCTCCCGAAACCGACGCTTTTCCGCCGCCGTCTCCTTGCGCCTCGCCGTCGGCACCGGCCACCCCGAGGCAAGGCGTCGCCGTCATCAGCTCCGCCTCGCCGAGACACGCCTCCCCGCCGAAGGAATCGGGCTAGGGGGCCCGAAATCGAGCCACCGCCGTCGTCTCCCTCCTCCCGGTCCGGCGGCCGACCGGCGCGATTGCCGTCGCCACCGGCTGCCCCCTCCGCCTCCGAGCCCACCTACTCTACCCTGGTGAGCTCGCGTCCCTCCCGGACAGCTTCTTCCCCCATCTCCCTCTCTGTGTCGTCGTGTCCGTGTCAAGCGGCCGCCGTTCGCCGCCGCCGTGGCTTGCCGTGCACGCACGCGTCGCTGTGCACCCTCCCCTCCACCTCCGAGCATGCGCACGGCTACTGCCTCCACCGGCCTTGCTCACTCCCACGGAACGCCGCTCCATCCTGGTCGCCGCCGGCCGCCGCCCACTGTCGAACATCTTTGCCGCACGCGCGCCCGGCGCGGTCACCCTGCCCCGGCCTAGGCGTCGGCCAGTACCGGCCAACAGGCCGGTTGCTTCCGAAGGGTGCCCGGCCCTCACCCCAGCCTGGGCCGGCACCGAGGCCGGCTCCTTCGGGCATGGGCCCGGCCTAAACCCCGGACTGGGCCGGTCCAGAGGCCGGATGCTTCTGGCACCTCCCCGGCCTGCACCCCGGTCTGGGCCGGTTTGGAGGCCGGCCCGTACAGTTTTTCCTGCAAATTAGAAAATGCTTTGGAATTTTAAATAATTCATAACTTTTCAACTAATGGTCCAATTTTGGCAAATGAAATACCATGTTGATCAGAAAAACAAACTCTACTTTTTGGAATCATTGTAATCTTCTTTTGGAGTTATTTTCTTTTGGTTTTTCAAGAATTCCTAAAATGGGTTATTTAATACCCAAATTGGGAAATTCATAACTTTCTGTTTATTTGTCCAAAATTCATGATTCAAATATCAATGTGATCCACACTTCAAATGCTATCAAACCATGTACTTATCACATCATGATCACAAACTTTTATTTGATGTTATTCATAAGTTGTTTAAATTAATTAAATTCAATTATTTAATTAATTTGCCTTTTATTCATCGGTACTCCAAAAATTATAAATAAAGTACCAAAATGATCGGAATGACGAACCCTATCCTTTATTGCCATGTTCATGCATATTTGAGCCACCTCTCTAATAATTTAAGATTTTATAAAGAATGTGGCCACTAAGATAAAATATGGGGTTGGTTCCAAATAATTGCACTAATTATTTGGCTCCTCATTTAAATTTGCTTTTAATTTATATAATGATATCCTTGCATCAACTTGACATGTCATCATGTGATTGAGCATTGCACCTTGTGTTCTTGTGATTTATGTGTTCCTTGCTTTTCTTTTTGGGTATCGATAGATTCCGGAGTTGAGGTTAACGCTACCTACCCCGACGAGCAGTACTTCACGACAGGGCATCAAGGCAAGAGATAACCTAACCTTCTTGGCATCTAGCATCCTATGTTTTTATCAACTTATTTTATCCACCATAATATTGCATGCGGTTCAAATGTCTTTTTGGTAAATATATAGAATCCTATGAATGCATGTCTCTTCCCCGAGCCATCACATGTATCCCTACCTATGAAACCTAGGGTTGAAGTGTTGGCCGAGATAATTTAGAATTGTTGTATTCATATGCTAGCTATGCTTAGCCATGCTTAGAAATACTTAGTGGAGATACTAGTTATGTCCGTTTTGAATTCCATACTTGTTGATGTTGATGGAATGGTTCGGGCATGGTGGATAAATGTGATGCTAAATTAAAATGCTAAGATGGCTTGGGTGAGTTGCCATCGGGGATGGTGTTTTGCCTCACTCTAGCCCCTAGGTGCGAGTTCTTTACCTCTTGAACCAAGACGAGCGTGCTGCCATTGGTGGGTGTATGGGCGCCTTACTAACTGAATAACTTATGCGGGCGTATCCAAGGGTCCTCTAGTTCGGTTTTCCATTTGCGTGTAAGTGGAAAGATGATGTTGATGAGGATTTGTGTTTAGGACGTGGCGATGGGGCAGGGCGCTGAGAGCGTTGAACCTGTCCTGTGGCCACAGATGACTCTTGGATATTCTCACGTGAGGTAAAGGTTTAACCGCGCCCGCTTGCCGGCCCTCCCCGGAAGAGGGCCACTCAGGTGAGCCGGACGGTACCAATGGGTAAATTAGTACACCCCTGCAGGGATAATCTTTTCGAAAAGCCGTGTCCACGGTTATGGACAATCTTGGTATCGGATATAAGATCATAGACAACGTTAACCTAATTGATATGGCAGCTAGAGGTTGCATAATAAACATGTGATAAAGGTTCATTTTCCTCGAGGGCGAGTCGAGGGAGTGCCTTCATGTGAGATGAGTGGTGATGGTTGTGAGTAGGTTCGCCGAGAACAGAAGATGATGATGATGCTCTCTTACCCCTTTATAAAAATATTCTGAGTAGACGAATGCCATGATTCTTTTTATGTTTCGGTTTATTAAAGTTAGCTTTATGCAAAAGAACTACTTTACAGCTTTAGAGCCTCCGTCAGTCATTGGGCCTATATCGCCCTACTAAACTTGCGAGTACATCGTACTCAGTCTCTCTTTGCTGCCTATATGTATTTGTATTTCAGAGGAGGACGACACCGAGCAACTAGGTGGGTTCTTCGTGGACGTCGACTACTAGTCTGGGGTTCCCAGGTGGCAGCTTGGGACCGTGGAACAAGCTGGCTTGGGTGATGTTTATTGTAGGCCTCTTAGGCCATATATTTGCTTCTTGTTGTTAGACAACACTACCCGCTTCCGCTTGTTGAATTGTTGGATCTGTGATCCTTTTGCTTGTAATATTTGTATTCTTCTCGTTATATGAGTTGCTATACTTTTGTGTCGTAGAGTCATGCTTTGTGCCAGTTCTGTTCCACAAGTCTCGATCTTTGTCTTATACATTGATGGTTGTGTCGGACTCATTGCCTCAATGTATAATTCCGGGGTCGGGGCGTTACAAGTTGGTATCAGAGCAGGACTGCCTGTAGGAAACCCGTTCTCTTGGTCGATGTCGAGTCTAGTGAAAATTATTTTAACCTAAAAATGAGTTGTGAAAACCTTCTTAGGATTCTTTTTTGCTTCTCATCCAACTCGCTCTACTCTGATTCTTACCTCTATTTGTTTTGTGCTTGGTGTCGATGTTTAGGTTCTCGGGGTTTGGGTTCTTACCGTCCAGTTGTACCTTGAGTCTGTTATATCCGTTTGATATCGCCACGAGGACGTGATGTCACCGTGGTTGCCGAAATCTATCTTTGGTGTTTATTGCTTCTTAAATATCTATATCTAGGAGCAACCATTGATCTATCCTATCTGTCAGATTTGGTTACTAACTTGCCGTTGCTCCAATTCTTCAGAATGGCTCCTACCCGCCGTGGGGAACATAGCAGCCCTGACCCACCGCCGCCACCCTCAATGGCGGAGGTTATGATGGCTATCGAACAAAACCGTCTGCGCAATGAGCGGTTGCTCGAGCAGCTGGTCCAGCAAGGGGCCAGGAGGAACACGGACTGCACCACTCTCAATCAGTTCCTGCGGTCCCAACCTCCCACCTTTTCTGAAGCTAAGGAGCCGCTTGATGCGGATGATTGGCTTCGGGCGATCGAGCGCAAGTTTGCCGCTCTTCACGTCCCGGCGGCGGAGCATGTCAACTTCGCCACCTACCTTCTGGAAGGAGCCGCCGGATCCTGGTGGGAGAGCCACGTGGCCATGGTTGCCACTGTAGCGCCCCGACCCCGGAATTATACAGAGAGGCTATGTAGTCAACACAACCATCAATGTATAAAACAAAGATCGAGACTTGTGGAACAGAACTGGCACAAAGCATGACTCTACGACACAAAACATTTATATAGCAACTCATATAACGAGAAGAATACAAATATTACAAACAAAAGGATCACAGATCCAACAATTCAACAAGCGGAAGCGGGTAGTGTTGTCTAACAACAAGAAGCAAATATATGGCCTAAGAGGCCTACAATAAACATCACCCAAGCCAGCTTGTTCCACGGTCCCAAGCTGCCACCTGGGAACCCCAGACTAGTAGTCGACGTCAACGAAGAAACCACCTAGTCGCTCGGTGTCGTCCTCCTCTGAAATACAAAATCATATAGGCAGCAAAGAGAGACTGAGTACGATGTACTCGCAAGTTTAGTAGGGCGATATAGGCCCAATGACTGACGGAGGCTCTAAAGCTGTATATGTAGTTCTTTTGCATAAAGCTAACTTTCATAAACCAAAACTTAAAAGACACATGGCATTCGTCTACTCAGAATATTTTTATAAAGGGGGTAAGAGAGTATCATTATCACCTTCGGTTCTCGACGAACCTACTTGCAACCATCACCACTCATCTCACACAAAGGCACTCCCTCGACTCACCCTCGAGGAAATGAACCTTTATCTCATGTTTGTTATGCAACCTTTAGCTGCCATATCAATTAGGTGAAAAGTTATCTATGGTCTCGTATATCCGTTCCCAAGTCGTCCATAACCGCGGACACGGCTTTTCGAAAAGATTAACCCTGCAGGGGTGTACTATTTGAAGTCACCAGGTTCCGAGGGAATCCCAGCTCCTTATCCATTGGTACCGTCCGGCTCACCTAGTTGGCCCTCTTCCGGGGAAGGCCGGCAAGCAGGCGCGGTTAAACCTTTACCTCGCGTGAGACTATCCAAGAGTCATCTGTGGCCACAGGGCAAGTTTACCCAGCCCCAGCCCCTGCCCCATCGCCACGTCCTAAACACAAATCCTCATCAACATCATCTTTTCCACTCACACGCAAATGGAAAACCGAACTAGAGGACCCTTGGATACGCCCGCACAAGTTATTCGGTCAGTAAGGCGCCCATACACCCACCAATGGCAGCACGCTCGATCTTGGTTCTAGAGACAAGAACTCGCACCTAGGGGCTAGAGTGAGGCAAAACACCATCCCCGATGGCAACTCACCCGAACCGTCTTAGCATTTTAATTAAGCATCACGATTATCCACCATGTTCGAAACATTCCAATAACATCAACAATTATGGAATTAAACAACGGACATGAATAGCATTTAACTAAGCAATGGCTAAGCATAGCTAAGCATATGTAATAACAATTTTATCCTTGTCTCCGGCCAACACATCAACCTAGGGTTTATAGGAGGGGAAAACATGTGATTGGTTCGGGGAATAACATGCATTCATAGGATACTCTATATATTGATCAAAAGAGACATTTGAATCGCATGCAATATTATGGTGGATAAAATAAGTTTGTAAAACAATTGGATGCTAGATGCCAAGAAGGTTAGGTTATCTCTTGCCTTGCTGCCCGGGCGTGAAGTATTGCTCGTCGGGGTAATTAGAGAGACCCTCGACTCCGGAATCTATCGAAGCCCAAAAGAAAATACAAAGCACACATAAATCACACGATCACAAGGTGCAATGCTCAATCACATGATGACATGTCAAGTTGATGCAAAGGTATCATTATATAAATTAAAAGCAAATTTAAATGGGGAGCCAAATAATTGGTGCAATTATTTGGAAGCAACCCCATATTTATCTTAGTGACCACATTCTTCATAAATTATCAAATTATTATAGAAGTGGCTCAAATATGCATGAACATGACATGATTGGATAGGGCTCGTCATTGCGATCAATTTGGTACCTTATTTGTAATTTTTCGGGATACCGATGATTAAATAACAAATTAAATAATTAAATGAGTTTAATTCCTTTGATCAAATTGAGAACAACATCAATTAAATATTTGTGTTCATGATGTGACGAGTGCATGGTTTGATAGCATTTGACATGTTGATCACATTGGTATTTTATTTGTAATTTTTGGATTAATATTGAATAAGTTATGAATTTCTCAAGTTGTTATAATTTTAAGTCAACTTAGGAATTCATACTTAAGCAGCAACTTTATTTAGTCAAAAGGGCAAGACAAAGTTACCAAAAGATAGTAAATGTTTTTCTGAGCAATTTCATATTTAATTTGCTATTTTGAACCATTATTCAAATACATATCCATTATTTTAATTTCAGTTTAAATTAAAAGGGGGGGGGACAAAACCCCTGGCAGGCCGGCCAGGCCGGGTGCAGGCCGGCCATTATGGCCGGGCCACACACCGAGGAGCCCCGGCCACTGGGCCGGCCCATATGGCCGGGCGGGGACCCGAGAGGCCCCGGCCTCGTGGCCGGTCAGGCCGGGGGCCCAGGCCGGGCTACCAAGCGCGCGTGTGCGGGGCGTGTGTGCTGATGACGGCGTCGGCCGCCGGCGGTGCCTCCGGCTAAACGGCGGCGAGAGGGAGGGGAAGAGCGCGGGAGAGGGCCACAAGGAAGAGGAGCTCACCCTGACGTCGCACGTGTGGATGCCGAAGACGCGGAGAAACGGGGACTGCCGGAATCGGTCCAGCGAGCGGCGCGGCCGGGGCGGGATGTCGAGGACGGAAACGGCGATGGCGGCTTCCCCGGGCCGATTCCGGGCTCGAGGAGGAGGAGGACAGCGAGGCGGAGCTGATGGACAAGGTGGCGGAGCTGGAGGAGGCGCAACGGCGACGGGAGCTTCCGCGACGATGGCGTGCGGCGTTCGGGGCGTCCGCGCCGTTCTTCGAACTCAGGGCTCTCCAGCACGGGTTGCTCACACCTGGAGGAACAGGGGGACTAGGCGGAACCGAGCGACACCTCAGGCAAGCTCAATGCGGAGTAGAACGTCGGCGATTCGAGGGGCAGCGGCGGACGGCAACCTGCCTCTAGGGTTAGGATTCAGCTTTTGGGCGCCCAGGATGGGGAGTGAGGGAGGGAAGAGAGTTAGGCAGGGCACGGGATGGTCCTCCTGGGCATCCTCCTTATCCTCCAACGCGGCAGGGGGCAGCGCGGCATGGCGCCAGGAGGACGGCGTCGACGGCATGGGCGAGCACAGTGGAGAAGGAGAGAGAGGAGGAGGATGACAGGGGTGGCCCCCCTGTCAGATTTTTATTCTTTTGGCATCTTCAGCTTTCAAAAGAAAACCAGTAGCAATATTGGGATTTTTCTGAAGCCCTTAAACATTTTGGAAAATTATGAAACAAAACACAGAGGCTCCCCATAACATGAAGTGGTTCCACAAAAATTGGGGTAGCAAAAATAAATTGTTTAGGTTCACAATTATTCATATGGTTGCAATCTGATCATTTTGATAATATTGCAATAGCATTTAATTGAGGCCTTTCAACATTCTCTAAAATTATGAATTATTTGAGTAGGCTCCCCTTGTCAGGTAGAGACTCCATAAAGATTTGGGGTGGCAAAATAAAAGGGTTGCACCACATTTGTTCATAGCTTGTAGATTTAGGCATTTTTGATAAATTCCAAAATAGATTTATTTGGGGCATTTAAACATTTCAATAAATTATGAAAATATTTATGGAGCCTCATATTATAATAATGCAGCACCCCATATTTTTATTTTGAATTTTGGGGAAGTTTGACTTGGTTCCAAAATAGGAATTGAATTAAGCCAATTTAAATTCTCATAATTTCTTTATTCGGTTGGCATTTATAAAAATATATTCTTAGAACTTCCGGGACAATTTGGAAATTCAAGAATAAGTTGGTTTGGCCATTTTGGGCAAAGCATTTAGTTTTGGAAATTTGAGGAAGGGTTTTGCTTCCTTTGTTTTAAGGTGTTGCTTTGTTTCCAAGTGTTGCTTTACTTATAATTAGCAATTTAAATAATTATGCCATGATGCAATACAAAGCAAAAGTGAAAATTTGGCCCATATTTTAGGGTACCAAATCTGGGCTGTTACAATTCTACCCCCCTTACAGGAATCTCGTCCCGAGATTCTGGAGTAGAAGTAGGGATGAGAGGAACATGGCAACTCTTCACTTCATCGATCTACTCGATCTCCCGAGGATCTTCCTAGATGCTCCAGAGATTGGCTAGATAACTTGACATGCCAAAAGGCGGAAAGAACAGGAGATAACTTAAGGTGTTAGACAAAATGACTCTTGCCCAAAACCATAAGCTATAGAGAGAAAAAGGAACGACTTGACCAAACAAGGTCGAGCCGATGATAGGACAACCCGATCACCAAGACATCACTTCGAACCACCCGTTTGATAGACCGTAGAGATTGGCACCGTGAGGAGAAAGGCATCTTCTGGACTCCACACTTCGGATACACAAGAGATTCCCATAAGATTGAGGATTGGGCCCTAAGGTGACTGATGAAATGACCCAACATCCGTGTGATTGGGCAAACCTTGATTTCACCGAGGTGGGAAAGATATAGCATTGGATCCACAATTAGCTAGAGAGGTTAAAACCTCATATAGAGCCTTACCACGAGATAGGTGGAGTAGGAGGATTGACCGATAGGTATTTAGCAACTCCGTAGTGAGGTTCTCCTTGAGGTTCTAGATATCACACTCCGGCTTCAGAAATAGCCTTCAATCAACACTCAAGCGAAGTCGTACTTGAGGTAGAGAAAAGACCATACGGAAAACTTCTAGAACCATTTACATATGATTCTCATGGATATCGGTTGATTTTTGGAAGAGCTAGGACGAATGGGCTTGGCAACACAGATAGCTCAGCCCGATGATATGATTACCAAACAGGCTAAGAGTGCCACCAAAGTCTTTGGATTTCAAAACAATACCAATTGCTAAGAATATCCGATTACCACAACGATATGCATCCTCGACATTCTCGAGCCATGAGAGCTCGGAGGTAGATGGATAAGGAAGGGTAGAAGCATCACTTCATCAAGTACGTCATGAGACTAAGCACGACCTCTCGATATAAAAGAGTGTGACACTCCAAGGTGGAACGGAACAAAAACTAGACAAGCTCCTATTCCGCGATTTACAAAACTTTGACCTGACCGAAATATGGACGAGGCACCGGAGTTTGTTTCTCCTGACATCCCAAAGTGGAATGTCTCGACGAACCACAAGAATAGCATGCATCAGAACACCCCAATGCACGATACACCTGATCGTCCGCATGCAGATAGAGGACTGATAACAGATTTGGATTAAGGAACGGGCTAACAACAATTTAGGATATTACAGAAGCCCGGTTAGCACTCTTCCGACAACTAGTGCCGAAAGGGTTTCAGGTAAGGTGTTACCGGAAGGAAACACAATTATTGATGGAAAGGCTCGATAAGAGCAATCCCGCCGTGATTTAGATGGTTCCCTAACAGAAATTCTAGCTAAAGCTAGTGACGAAGAAGAGCATTGTCGAGGAAACAATTACGGCTGCAACCTCGAGCTTGAAGGCTAACTTCAATTTATGCCAACCTGATGTAGGGTTTAACCATTTGCACCAGGGTTCAACAGAAAAGATCTTGGGTTAAAGATCAGCTTCATGCACCAGGACCCACAATAGCATAATACTTACAAGGGTGACAGCCCTCATGAATAATTACACTGGAGCCCTAGCACAATCCGGGACCTTCGGTTCAAGATCTTGGGCTAAAGCAAAGGAATATCTTGACGAACCATCATACTTCCTTTCTTCATGTTTTAGATTGGCAGAGGAGTAAGGATAATTAGTAACTAAAGGTAGGAACCCAAACCCCGAGATTCCTAAAGATTTAGCATTTGCCGACAATCAGGAGAACCGTTAAAATCAAATAGAGGTAAGATGACACCGAGATCAGAGTGAATTGGATAAGGAGTAAAAAGAATCCTAGGAGGGTTTTCACAACTCATTTTTAGGTTAAAAATAATTTTCACGAACTAGACTCGACATCGACCAATAGAACGGGTTTCCTACAGGCAGTCCTGCTCTGATACCAACTTGTAGCGCCCCGACCCCGGAATTATACAGAGAGGCTATGTAGTCAACACAACCATCAATGTATAAAACAAAGATCGAGACTTGTGGAACAGAACTGGCACAAAGCATGACTCTACGACACAAAACATTTATATAGCAACTCATATAACGAGAAGAATACAAATATTACAAGCAAAAGGATCACAGATCCAACAATTCAACAAGCGGAAGCGGGTAGTGTTGTCTAACAACAAGAAGCAAATATATGGCCTAAGAGGCCTACAATAAACATCACCCAAGCCAGCTTGTTCCACGGTCCCAAGCTGCCACCTGGGAACCCCAGACTAGTAGTCGACGTCAACGAAGAAACCACCTAGTCGCTCGGTGTCGTCCTCCTCTGAAATACAAATACATGTAGGCAGCAAAGAGAGACTGAGTACGATGTACTCGCAAGTTTAGTAGGGCGATATAGGCCCAATGACTGACGGAGGCTCTAAAGCTTTATATGTAGTGATTTTTGCATAAAGCCAGTTTCATAACAAAGAGGTAAAAGACACATGGCATCGTCTACTCAGAATATTTTTCATAAAGGGGTAAGAGAGTACATTATCATCTTCGGTTCTCGGCGAACCTACTTGCAACCATCACCACTCATCTCACACCAAGGCACTCCCTCGAATCCCCCTCGAGGAAATGAACCTTTATCTCAAGTTGATTAATGCAACCTTTAGCTGCCATATCAATTAGGTTAAAAGTTATCTATGAGCTGATCCGCCTTTCCCAAGAGTTTGTCCATAACCGTGGACACGGCTTTTCGAAAAGATTAAACCCTGCAGGGGTGTACTATTTTACCCATTGGTACCGTCCGGCTCACCTAGTTGGCCCTCTTCCGGGGAAGGCCGGCGAGCGGGCGCGGTTAGACCTTTACAATGCATGAGGCTTACTCAAGGACCATCAGTGTGCGGAAGGACAGGTTAAGCGCCTTCAACGCCCTGCCCCGCGGCCACGTTCCTAAACACCACATCCTCGTTTCTTTTCCACCCACACAACTCACGCGCAAATGGAATAGCAAACTAGAGGACCCTTGACAAGCCCCTCACAAATTATTCGGTCAGCGAGGCGCCCATACACCCACCAATGGAAGCACGCTCGGTTCTTGGTTCTAGCTAAAAGCACTCTCATCCTAGGCGGCAAGAATGAGGCAAACCACCCTCCCCGAGGGCAACTCATCCAAGCCTTTAGCAATTTAAATTAAGCCTCACATTTATCCACCATGCCCGAATCATTCCATCAACATCAATAAATATGGAATTCAATAACGGACATTACTAGCATTTCAACTAAGCATTTCTAAGCATGGCTAAGCATATATCCAACAATTATAAATGTATCCGGCCAACACATCATCACTAGGGTTCATAGGTAGGGATACATGTGATTGGCTCGGGGAAAAACATGCAACCATAGGATATTCTAATATTTACCAAAAAGACATTTGAACCGCATGCAATATTATGGTGGATAAAATAATTTGATCAAAACATAGGATGCTATATGCCAAGAAGGTTAGGTTATCTCTTGCCTTGCTGCCGGGTAGCGTAGTATTGCTCGTCGGGGTAGGAGAGGGAACCCTCGACTCCGGAATCTAGCGATACCCAAAAGAGAAAGGCAAAGAACACATAAATCACACGAACTCAAGATGCAATGCTCAATCACATGATGACATGTCCAGTTGATGCAAAGATATCAATATATCAATTAAAGCAAAATTAAATGAGGAGCCAAATAATTAGTGCAATTATTTGGAACCACCCCATATTTATCTTAGTGGCCACATTCTTTATAAAATATTAAAATATTAGAGAGATGGCTCAAATATGCATGAACATGACAAGAATGGATAGGATTCGTTCTTCCGATCGTTTCGGTAATTTATTTGTAAATTTCGGAGCACCGACGATTAAGTGACAAATTAATTAAATAATTGAATTTAATTAATTTAAACAATTATGAATAACATCAAATAAAAGTTTGTGATCATGGTGTGATAATTGCATGGGTTGATAGCATTTGGCAAGTTGATCACATTGGTATTTTATTTGTAATTTTTGGTTGATTATTTATCGAAATATGATTTTTCCCAATTAGGTCTCATTTTTACCATTTTAGGAATTCACACATAAACAGCAAGATTAGGATTCCAAAAGACTTTTACCATGATTCTATAACATAGGGTTTGTTTTGCTGAACATTTTGATATTTGGTTTGCAATCTTTGGAGCAATATTTAATAGTTACTAATTCTTTGATTTTGTTTAGCTCCAAAAAAAAAAGATAAAGCAAAAACCAGGGAGGCCGGCCAGGCCGGTCGCAGGCCGGCCATTATGACCGGGCTCCAGCCCGAGAGGCCCCGGCCACTGGGCCGGCCAATATGGCCGGGCCACGGCCCGAGAAGCCCCGGCCTCGTGGCCGGTCAGGCCGGGCGCGTGGCCGGTCGAGCACGCGTGCGTGCTGGGCAAACGCCACGGCCGGCGGACGAACGGCGACGACCGCGGCGCTTAGCGACGGCAAGTCACGGGACAGAGAGGGAAAAGGGGAGGGAGGAGAGGTCGGGTCGGGCCAGTAGCTCACCAGGAGCACGACTGCGCAGACGACGAGGCCGGAGAATGACGGCGGCGTGCAGAGCATGCGGAGGCCGGCACGGGAGGAGGCGGCGTCGCACGCCCAGGTGGGGCATCCCAGCACGAGGCCCTCGACTGGGAGGCAGAGGGTGACCGGGCGGAGCCGACGGCGGCCCTAGCTCGCACCATGGTGGCCGGAGGTGACGGCAACCGCGACGGCGGCGAACGGCGGGTCTCGGCCAGACGCGGACGAAAAGAGCGGCGGCGACGATGGAGGCTAGCACTCGTCGATTCCCTTGGCACGTAGATAGAGGGCGACGCGGCGATCCTGCTGATGGTCTCCGATTCGCTCCGGGAGCTCCCAATCGACGGCGAGGTGCGCGTCCATCGAGGCTCGGTTTCGGCCGAGCGGAAGGGAAGAAGGAGAGAGGGAGCGGGAGCAGCGGAGCAAGTGGGGAGAGGGAGAGAGGACAGAGGAGGTAGAGGGGAGAGGCAGAGCGCAGGGGGGGGGCCTCTTGATCACGCGGGAGCAGGTGGCCGGCGGCATGGCCCGGGGCGGCATGGCGCCAGCGCCCTTGGTCGTCACAGCAAAAGGGGAAAGAGAGAGCTGCCAGGAGGGCCCCCTTGTCATAACTTTGAACTTTTTTTGATTTCTAAAACAGTAAGGATTATCTATTTAAACAAGCCACTTAAGCAAATTTAGAAATTCTGGAAATTTCAGGTGGGCTCTCTATGTCATGAGTAAGCTCCACAAAATTTGTTGTTCCAAAATAAAAAAAATGTTTAGATGCAAATTTATTCATATGGTTGCATTTGGGTTATTTTTGATAAATTGCATAAAGCATTTAATTGAAGCAATTAGGCATTTTTAATAATAGTAAAAATATTTATGGAGGCTCATTTTATAGTAATGAAGCACCCCATATATTTATTTGGAATTTTGGGGAAGTTTAACTTGGTTCCAAAATATAAATTGGATTGAACCAAAATGATTTCTCAAATTTTATTTAGTTGCTTGTTAATAAATTAGCCTTTGGCAACTATTTAGAAAGATAAATATATCCTTGAGTTTCCTTAACAATTTGGAGACTCAAGAACAATTGGTTTTACCAAAATGAGTATTGTGTTTGGGTTGGAAATTTGGGAAGGGTTTTGCTCCCCTTTTTGGTTGTTTTACAAATGTTGCTTTATTCAACTTAAGCAATTTTAAAAAAAAAATGGATGCCATGATGCAATACAAAACAAAAAGTGAAAATTTGGCCCATATTTTAGGGTACCAAATCTGGGCTGTTACAGGCGCCACGGATCATCTGACAAGCGAGGTCGGCAAGCTTCACACTCGTGAGGCCTATAATGGTTCCGACAAGGTTCACACCGCCTATGGGGCAGGTATGCACATCTCTCATATTGGTCAAGCATCTCTTCCTACTAGACATGCCAATAGGAAACTCCACCTTCGTGATGTCCTTAGAGTTCCCTCTGTCACACGTAATCTACTTTCTGTTCCTAAACTCACTCATGACAATAATGTTCTTGTTGAATTTCACCCTTTTGATCTTTTTGTTAAGGATCTGGCCACGAGGGACGTTCTTCTTAGCGGTCGTCGCTGTCATGGTCTCTACCGCCTGGATTTGCCTACCGTCTCTCGAGTCTTCAGTGGAGTTCGTGTCTCGCCGTCGCAGTGGCATGCTCGCCTTGGTCATCCAGCCACTCCGATAGTTCGTCATGTTCTACATCGTCATGAGCCTCCTAGTGTGCCTAGCAATAAAATTATCGCAGTGTGTGATGCTTGTCAGCAAGGCAAGAGTCATCAGCTTCCGTTTTCTTTGTCTAGTCGAGAAGTTAAAAATCCTCTAGAACTTATTTTTTCCGATGTGTGGGGCCCTGCCCAAACCTCTGTTAGCGGTCACAATTATTATGTCAGTTTCATTGATGCTTATAGTCGTTTTACATGGCTTTATCTTATTAAGCGTAAATCTGATGTGTTCAATGTGTTTATTCAATTTCAAACTCATGTTGAGCGTCTTCTCAAGCATAAAATTATTCATGTTCAATCCGATTGGGGTGGCGAGTATCGCAACCTCAACACCTTCTTCCAGAAACTTGGGATTGCTCATCGCTTGTCATGTCCACATACACATCAGCAGAATGGCTCTGTTGAACGTAAACATCGCCATATAGTTGAAACTGGTCTCACACTCCTAGCTCATGCGTCGGTCCCCTTTCGGTTTTGGAACGATGCATTCACCACTGCATGCTTTCTCATTAATCGTCTTCCCACACGTGTTCTTGGCATGAAAACACCCATTGAATTGTTGTTGCATGAGAAACCCGATTATACTTTTTTCAAAGTGTTTGGGTGCGCATGCTGGCCACACCTTCGTCCCTATAACAATCGCAAATTGGAATTTCGCTCCAAAAAGTGTGTGTTTCTCGGCTACAGTTCTCTTCATAAAGGATATAAATGTCTTCATGTTCCTAGTAACCGTATATACATATCTCGGGATGTCGTTTTTGATGAGCATGTGTTTCCCTTCTCCCAACTACCCATGTCCAACATCGAGACACCCACCTTGCATTCATCCTCTGTTTCCGCTGACCAATTTGATGATGCTGTATATTCTCCTCTATTATTGCCTAATCATGGTGCAGGAGTTGGTCGTGGTGCTCGCCTTGAAATTCTTGACGCTGGAGCTATTCACGTGGATCAGGATGTTGCACCAAACCTGCATGTGCATGGCCTCGGTCCTCTCGCTGATCGTCTGGCTCCTAGCGCTGGCTTGCCAGCTGGTGCTGTATTGAAAAGAGTTGGGTGGTGCCCCAAGCGAAGGCGGAATTGCAGCTAGTAACAGTTTTCCCTCGTTTAACGAACCGAGGTTTATCGAACCAGTAGGACTTTGAAATCAACAACGAGGTGAATGTTGAAGATCTCTGGCGCTTGACCTTCAACAGACGTGGACCTGCACACACTCAACCAAATACTTTGCCCCCAACGGCGGAAAGGTTGTCAATCTTTCCGGTCTCGCAGAAAACAAAGCGGTTAATTGTATGATAAAATAGATGAAATAATGAAGAGTGACCAGAGGAGTAATGATGATTAAAAGCAAGTAAATGAGGTTGTAAACAATGTAAAAAGATGGACCGGGGGCCATGGGTTCACTAGTGGAGTCTCTCAAGTAAATAAAATATGCATGTGATGGGTGAATGAATTACAGCTAGGCAATTGACAAGATCATGACACAAACCCAATTTAGCTATGACATAAAGAACATGATAATATTTATGGAGGCATCACGACAAGGAACAAAGACCGTTGAGTCCAACTGCGTCTTTGTCTAAAAAGTCCACCGTGGGATCGCTATCCAGCCTGTCACCCAACGGTATTAAGTTGCAAGTAACAGACATTTGCATTAAGTAAAGTGCATGAAGTAAGAGCATCTCTAGCAGAACCCGCAAAAGCATTTTGCGGGTCGCGTTTTTCACGTTTTTGCTCGGTATTTCGTGCAGCGAAGAACAGAACCCGCAAACGCAACCTGCATTTCTTCGATTTGGAAATTTGAGAATTCGCGGGAACGAACTAGTTCATATTCGACAGCAGCAGCAGTTGATTCTTACACAAAATGCGGCCTAGTTTGCCGCCGATCAAACCTAGCCTACATCTACACTAGTCTAGGTCGCCGCAGATCAAACCCTATTGGTCAAAATGCGGCTCCTCACCGGAGCCATAGGCGCGGCGGCGACGCAGCGGCGGAGGTGCTTCACTCCTCGTCGGAGTCGGTGATGAGGTCGACGGCGGGCGGCAGTGTGCTGATGACCAGCGCCTGCTCCAGGAGCCCCTGGTTGACCAACGCGGCGAGCTTGGCGGCGGCGGCCTTCTCCTCCTCCTCATACTTGGAGCGCATCATCGTCGCCGCCAGCTGTCGCTCCATCTGCTCGTCGGAGACGAAGTCCTCCATCTCGAGCGTGACCCCGAAATGCTCGGGGTCGTAGTCCTCCGGCGGCGGAGCACCTGGGGCCACAGAGGAGCTGCTGGCGCCTGCGGAGGAGCTGCCCTCGCTGTGGTGGAGGCGCAGCTGCTGGCGGCGGCGTATCTCAATCTCGCGCTTGCATCGGAGCCGGTCGAACTCCGGCAACTTGTGGATGTTCCACCCGGCCGGAATCGGCTCTCCGAGCTTGTACTTGCGGGAGCCGCGCTTCCGGGCGCCGTCGCTACGGGTGACCTGCGCCCGCTTTTCGGAGGAGAAGTCTCCGCCGAACTCGGAGTCGTCACCGGGGAGGGGTGATAACGGGATTGATGAGAGTGTTCTTCTCCCTCAACAACGCCAACAAGTACTCTTGATACCCTGAAAGGAAAATAATATATTAGGGATAGGTTGAGCCTCCAAGTGTAGAGTATGTAGAAGTGGTAGTTTTTTCCCCAAGAAGGTGACTCGAGGGTTTAATATCGAACTCTCGGGGAATCAGTAGTGTGGGTTTTATCTTCTTGTCCTTCTCTAGATTTCCTGCAAACAATTAGATTGCTTTGTGCCCTCAACCTCACCAAGTGGTTGTCAAGCACAAGGTGTGAGAATAATATTAAGATGATAATGAATGCAAAACAGTAAATAAATATGCAATGGTGGTGAATAAGTATGCAAGGATGATAGTAATGATGATGGATGGTATTTTTGGGGTTTTTATATGTGAATGCAAGAAGTAAAAGTGTTTTTGTATTTTCTGATTTTAAAATGGCTGAATGTAAAAGATGCTTAAAAGTGGTTGGAAAAGTGTTTCTTATGATTAAAAATGGACCGGGGTTCATGGTTTCACACATGCACTCTCTCTTTAATATAGTGTGGCAAATGAGATTGCAAACAAGGTTTATGACATGTTACTAATTATATGGGCATCACGTCATAGCATAGAGACCTTTTGATTATTAGTCTCACTTATACTCCACCAAGATGTGAACTAAATCATGCACCTTAGTAATTAAGATAACATCAGAGTATAGCTTTAAGATTAATGACATGAAGTGAAAATAAACACATGATGGATCTAGTCTTAGGTAGAGGCATGTCACTCCTCCTACCCTACAACATGGTATTTTGGTTTATCCCTAGTGAGGTAACAAAGTAAGGTAAACACCCAATGGATCATGATATTCAAGTTGTCAGCTTATCACTTCACCACCCCCGTTACTCCAACTAATGCATACGTTCCCCCACACACGCTCTCATAAACATGCTTGATCATAACAAGGATACAAGAACGGGGTACATAATATGCATCTACTTTCATAACTAAAATATAACATTGCAATCTCAACATATATTAACTCATAGAAAGATCCACCACAATGGTAATACAACGGTGACCGTAATCATGTTCAGCAGCTCATACAGTGCTAATTAGTGAAGCTCAAGAGAGAGAGATACATATGCTACTACCACAAACCCATAGTCCAGAGGTGGACTACTCCCTCTTCATCATGGAGACGGTGGAGATGTCGATGGAGAAGAAGGAGACCTCTCCGGCAGGGCTCCGTCGGAGTTTTCCCCCTCCAATCTGCAGCCTCCTGGTCTCTGTTTCTTGTTTCTCTCGTGTGGCGGCTCTCTCTTCGGAGAACGTCGGGGGGCTCTTTATATAGACGTTTTTAGGTCACGAGGAAGCTTCTGGGCGAAGGATCGATGCAAACGGGGCCACGAGGGCTAAATGGGATGGGCCCACGCGGCCTGGTACTGTAGCCGTGTGGGACCCTCCATCTTGGTCCTCCGGCCTCCGTTCGTTGACTTCTTTCGCTCCTAAATCTTCTCCTTCCAAAATAATGACCCCCGTAAATTTATAGCTCATTATGATGTCGTTAAGATCCTGAAACAAATAAGTAAAGAAATAGGGGTTTTCTACCTGCGCAGGATTAATTCCATAAAAAGGGGATATCATCATTAATTACCAAAAATCATTAAATAACAGTAATATACCCCTTATATGATGCAAATATGAATGGAATATAAGTATTAGGGTTAATTATCAGGCGGCCCTCAGATGTCGCCATGTACTCAGTTTTGCCCTCAGCTGCGAATCGTGCTCAGTTTTGCCCCTAGTATGTGTGCAAAGACTTATTCCGTGACTCTTGCCGTCTCCTATCTGGTCAATGGTTTGACTGTTAACTTCTGACGGTTGGGACCCACATGTCATGAATTTAATAGTTTCAGCTTTTTTTTGGAAATGTTCAAATTTCTCACAGGAGGCCCACTACTGACGAATCTGAATCTGAGATTTAAACAGTACAAAATTCGAAATTTTCAAGTTTCGAAAAAAAATTGAAAAAAATTCCGAATGTTGATAATGATTATTTATGCTAGTGTGCAAAATTTAAGTGTGAAATATTGTGTAGTTTAGTCTATGTAAAAATGACAAATTTCGGGATCTAAGATCTAGATCTAAAAAATTCGAATTTTTCAAGTTTTAGATAAAAATGTGAAAAAAATCCTGGACGTCAACAATGAACATTTATTCTTATGTGCAAAATTTTAGTGTGTAATATTGTTTAGTTTGGTCTATGTAAAAATGACAAATTTCGGTATCTAATATCTAAATCTAGATCTAGATCTAAAAAATTTGAAAATTTCAAGTTTTAGATAAAAATGTGAAAAAAATCCTGTATGTCAACAGTGAATATTTATTCTTATGTGCAAAATTTCAGTGTGAAATATTATGTAGTTTGGTCTATGTAAAAATGACAAATTTCGGGATCTAATATCTAGATCTAGATCTAGATCTAAAAAATTCGAATTTTTCAAGTTTTAGATAAAAATGTGAAAAAAATCCTGTATGTCACCAATGAACATTTATTCTTATGTGCAAAATTTGAGTGTGAAATATTGTGTAGTTTGGTCTGTGTAAAAATCACAAATTTTTGGATATGAGATCTAGATCTAAATAGTACAAAAAAATTCGAATTTTTTCAATTTTTGAAAAAAATGTGAAAAAAATTCCGAATGTTGATAATGATTATTTACAATAGTGTGCAAAATTTTAGTGTGAAATATTGTATAGTTTGGTCTGTATAAAAATGACAAATTTGTGAATCTCATATTTAACGCTATTTAACGAGATTTAAACTACAAGTGTGTTATAATTTGTTCCCAAAATTATAGAAAATTTTAGCGAGGGCTTCCCCTAATCCTCAGTCTAAGGTTGAAGCAGGGGGGTTTTGGACGGGGTTTAGGGTTTCGGACGGGGTTTAGGGTTTCCGGGGTTTAGGGTTTCAGTGAGATAGGGTTGAGCATAAATAATTTAGAAAAAAATCAAATAAATATGAAACTTTCGCTCACTGTTTACTTATGCAGCTACGTTGCTAAAAAAAATTAAAACTTGTTATATCCACACTTAAATGAAAAACATTCACACAATTCAAGCTATCGATGGAATGAGCTAGGGTTGAGCACAACTAATTCAAAAAAATCAAAACAACATACAACCAGCGCACATGGTCTACTTATGCAACTAAGTTGCTATAAAAAATATATAACTTGTTATATCGATATTTCAATTCCAACATTCACACGTTCACGATATCGATGGAATGAGCTAGGGTTGAGCATAAGTAATTCAAAAAAAATCAGATAAATATAAAACCAGCGCACATGGTCTACTTACAGGACATAGTTATCAAAAAAAATATAAACTTTGATTTTGAGTCGGTCAACGGTTTTGTGCAAAGTTTGACCAAACATTCAAATGAGCACAAATAATTCAAAAAAAATCAAAATAACATAAAACCAGCGCACATGGTCTACTTACATGACATAGTTATGAAAAAAATATAAACTTGGTATATGAGTATTTTCATGAGAAATCCTTCACACAAATGACTTACCACGAATGAAGTTGCAGAGAGTTCAAGGAAGTGAGAGAGGGTTTGATGTTTTGAAAATTTAAAAAAATTGAAAAAATCACCAAAGCTTCATTTTGGTGTGACTAAGAATGACCCAGGCTTAGTTTTTCATTTTGGTATTTAAAACTTGTTTAAATATTGGTCAAACTTGGGTTTGACCGATTTTGAAATAATCATAAAATATTCATAAAACTTCAAAAAAATGAAAATCCAGTGCACATGGTCTTAGTTTGTCATGTACTAACAGCTCCAACTGATAAATAAGGTCTAGATATATATCAAACAAGAAATGTTTCAATATGGTGTGAAATCTCACATCTCAAACTATGAACTCTCATGTGTGAAGAGAGGTGGTTTATGTTTTGAGAAATGACTCCATATTGGTCAAGGACACTATATTAGTGCAATAGATGTTAACCCTAGAGTTTGAGATCATTTGGAGAAGGTCGAAAAAATGACAGGATTAGAAATGGGGTTGTTTGGGCTACCTTTGGGGCTCTTTTGTAGCTCATTTTGGTGCATATTGATGCATTTTCATGCAATGCTTGAAATCTCACACCTTTGGCTATACCATATTGATGCATTACCATGAGTGTGTGAAATATACCATGAGTGTGTGAAATATGGCCTCATTTCGACAAACTATGTCATGGTTTCCCATTTATTTGATTTTTTAATTCAATTCAAATAGGGATTTACACCTACTTATCTACCTAAAAAGTGAACCCTTTTTCTAAGTGGGTAAAAATGGCATATTCTAGTAGCCCTCTAACTATTTGACAAGGTTTTACATTATGAAAAATTCATTTGCCTACTCAAACATGGCAATGCCATTTGGACCAGAAATGTTTTTCACAAAATCGCAATATAGAAAGTTCCAAACTAGCGAAACCTTATAACTACAAAGTTGTAGTATTTACCATTTGGCGCACAAAGATATAAAGTTTTCTTCCTAAATCGTTAGGAATATCCCGGAACGCACTGATGCCGACATGGCCATGTCCAGAGCACGCCCACAAGGTGCTCGACAAAATACCGACGGCGCCGCCCGGTCGTGGTCGTCAGATAAGCCATCCCTCGCACATAAAAACTTGCCCGTTAGGACCATAGGCTCTCGTGGAACAAAATAGAGTGGATTTAGAGGTCGGGGGAGGTCATAAGGAGGCGAGGAAGGCGGCGTCGATCCCGACGTTTTAGTCCATCCCGGCTTGCGTCCTTTCGCGTGGAGGAATAGTAGGACCCGGCCGAGCCCAATGTGGCACTGGTTCGAGTTGGGGCAGTCGGAATCAGCTCGTCCCCTTCACCACCGGCCGAAGCTCGCCGTGGATGATATCGAGCGCCTTAGAGATCCTCCGCCCCAATTGATAATACTAGAGCGACTAGGGTGAGCAGGACACCACCGTGACGCATGCCGCCGCCGTTTCGGCCGCGCCGCCCTCGCTCCGCCGGCGTCGAGGTCGGCTCTGCACCGGTGTCGAGGGCCGCCGGCATGGCCAGGACTGTTTTTCTATTTCCCTTTGTTGCCTTTTTTTTACTTTCCTTTTGTTGCCTTGGTCCCATGTTTAAGAGAGAGAAAGGTGGGTGTGTTTGTTTATTTTCAGCAAGGGCATGTGGGTCCCACTCATCAGTAGCTAACGGCCAACGCATTGACCCGACTGAAATTATTAAATCCATGACATGTGGGTCCCACCTGTCAGAAGTTAACGGTCAAACGGAATGGACTTCAGACTTGCCGTTTGGCAGTAGCTGCGACCGAACTAAGGGCAAAACTGAGCACGATTCGGAACTAGGGGCAAAAATGAGTTCAGCGAGGCTGCTAAGGGCAATCCATTAAATGACCCTAAGTATTATAGTGCAAAGTTCATGTATGCATTTTAGATGCATCAAGGGGCGGAGTAGCCTCCCTCTTCGGCGCCATGGCGGCTCGGGGACGCCGGATCTACGGGAGGGGCGGGTGGATTGCTCGTCGGAGACCGCGGGAGGGGCGGGTGGATTGCTCGTCGGAGACGGCGGAGGAGTGGGGATTTCGACCCGCATCAGCGGTCGCAATCCGGCTAAATACGGGCTCGCCGCTTCGTTTCTCGGGCCCCCGCAAAACGTTTGCGGGCTGGGCTAAATATGCAGGCTCTGGTCTGGCCCAAAACGAGCACCAAACCCATAAACTCGCCGGAATTTTGCGGGTCAGCCCCTTTTGCGGGTTCTGCTAGAGATGCTCTAAGCAATACTAATATCAAAAGAGACATTAACACCGCTGTTTTACCCTTAGTAGCAACAGCACACCCTCGCCCTTAGACGTTTCTGTCACTCGTGCCCAGGAACAAAAGGGGACATGAACCCACTATCTAGCATAAATACTCTCTCTTGGAGATACACACAATCACTTGGCCAAAGTAACTACGCACATCGGAGAGCATGCAAGAACATAAATCAACATATAAGAATCATGCACAATCTAAACATAACTTCATAATCCATCGGATCCTAGCAAACACATCACATAGCATTACAATAGTCGATCTTGATCATGTTAGGCAGCTCACAAGATCATAAGACATGAAGCACAAGAGAGAGAGAAACTACCAACTAGCTACTGCCATGGACCCGTAGTCCAAGGTGAGACTACTCACAACTCAACCCGGAGGAAGGCATGACGTTGAAGAGCCCTCCGGGATCGATCTCCCCTCTGGCAGAGTGCTGGGATCAGCTTCAGATTGGACCCCGAACTATGGTTTTCAGTGACGGCGCGTCGGGGTCGAGTTTCTGGAAAATAATGGCCGCCCTCTCGGTTTTAGGTCAAAAGGGATTTTATAGGCATCGGAGGGGGCGGAGGCGGTGCCCAGAGGGCAGGGGCGGGCCCCACCCGCGGGTCAAGGTGGGGCCGCGGCCGCCACCCACCTCTGGCCCCTGGGTGGCCCCCCAAGTCGCCCATTGGTCCACGGGTGTCTTCCGTCGCATAAAAAATCTCCGTAAATTTTGAGGGCAATCCGACGATATTTCCTGTTGTGACTTTTCTGAAATAGAAAAACAGCAAAAACAGGGAACTGGCACTTGGCATCTTGTCAATAGGTTAGTCCGACAAAATGCATAAAAATGATATATTTGATAGTAAAAATATGTGACAATATCATAAAACTAGTATGGATCACTCAAAAATTATAGATACGTTTGAGACGTATCAGCATCCCCAAGCTTAACTCCTACTCGTCCTCGAGTAGGTAAGTGATAACAAATAATTTTTTATGAGACATGCAACCAACATAATCTTGATCAAGATAGTAATGTAAAGCATAGGATGTTAATAAAGAGATACAAAACAATTGTCTATAATTGATAGCAAGAAAGCAATGAATAAACAAGTTGAATCATTAAAGCAAAACCTTTCATAAATAGTATGTTAAAGACATGAAAACAATGTGATCAACATATTTGACTAATTCACAAGGATAATACTTCCATGACAAAAGTGTTTGAGAATCAACACAAAGGAAGATGTAAGAATTAGCAAAAAGCTTCAACTTCCAACGGCTTATCTTATAGATAAAGTCAATATAAAGATTCATGTTTAATCTTGACAATGCAATATGCTCAACGATACCCAGGGTAATTACTAGATGTTTTCTTTTGTAGAGATAGAAGGAAAAACGGAAAACTGACTCAACATTAAAAGTAAAAGAAAGGCCCTTCGCAGAGGGAAGCAGGGATTAGTCATGTGCTAGAGCTTTTTGATTTTTGAAACAGAAGTAAAACAATTTTGAGGTATGCATGCTTTCGTCAACGACTTCACAACAGAGAAGCTATCTAGTCCCTCATAACAAGCAAGGTTTTTTAGACTTGTGAGAGTAGCTGGTTTTTAGAGGAGCGAGTACGCTCTTCTTTCTCCTTGGTTTCACCACTGTCCAATGTTTGAGCTGATTTCTCAGATTTGCATTGCGCGGGAGGAGAATGTTGAGTTATATTTATATTTTGCTTAAGCTGCTCTCGGGTTGATTCAAGTGTAGACGTAATCCATCGACACCGGGTGAAAAGGGGGGAAATGACCTTGCTCGTCACAAGTTATATCTAGCTCTCTACTACTCCCTCATGAGCTTAAAAACAGAGGCACAAAAAGAAGTATTTTGAATTTTTAAAGGTAGCACATGACAAATTTACTTGGAATGGCAAGAAATACCGTGCATAGGTAGATATGGTGGACTCGGCTAGCAAGAAAGTTTGGCTTTGGGGATTGGATGCACGAGTGAACCATACACTCAGTACGAATTTTTAGGCTTAGCAAAAAGGGTGTTTGAATCAAACATCTAATAATAACCGGTAATAGAACAACATAAGACATTTACCAATCATAACCATAAAAACTCTACAACATTGATGGTGGATATTAATAAGTTGGGTGGTGCCCCAAGCGAAGGCGGAATTGTAGCTAGTAGCAGTTTCCCTTGTTTAACGAACCGAGGTTTATCGAACCAGTAGGACTTTGAAATCAACAACGAGGTGAATGTTGAAGATCTCTGGCGCTTAACCTTCAATAGACGTGGACCTGCACATACTCAACCAAAATACTTTGCCCCCAACAGTGGAAAGGTTGTCAATCTTTCCGGTCTCGCAGAAAACAAAGCGGTTAATTGTATGATGAAATAGATAAAATATGAAAAGTGACCAGAGGAATAATGATGATTAAAAGCAAGTAAATGAGGTTGTAAACAATGTAAAAAGATGGACCGGGGGCCATGGGTTCACTAGTGGAGTCTCTCAAGTAAATAAAATATGCATGTGATGGGTGAACGAATTACAGCTAGGCAATTGACAAGATCATGACACAAACCCAATTTAGCTATGACAAAAAGGACATGATAATATTTATGGAGGCATCACGACAAGGAACAAAGACCGTTGAGTCCAACTGCGTCTTTGTCTAAAAAGCCCACCATGGGATCGCTATCCAGCCTGTCACCCAATGGTATTAAGTTGCAAGCAACAGATAATTGCATTAAGTAAAGTGCATGAAGTAAGCAATACTAATATCAAAAGATACATTAACACCGCTATTTTACCCTTAGTAGCAACAGCACACCCTCGCCCTTAGACATTTCTGTCACTCGTGCCCAGGAACAAAAGGGGCATGAACCCACTATCTAGCATAAATACCCTCTCTTGGAGATACACACAATCACTTGGCCAAAGTAACTACGCACATCGGAGAGCATGCAAGAACATAAATTACTCATATAAGAATCATGCACAATCTGAACATAACTTCATAATCCATCGGATCCCAGCAAACACATCACATAGCATTACAATAATCGATCTTGATCATGTTAGGCAGCTCACAAGATCATAAGACATGAAGCACAAGAGAGAGAGAGAGAGAGAGGGAGACTACAAACTAGCTACTGCCATGGACCCGTAGTCCAAGGTGAGACTACTCACAAATCATCCCGGAGGAAGGCATGGCGATGAAGAGCCCTCCGGGATCGATCTCCCCTCCGACAGAGTGTCGGGATCAGCTTCAGATTGGACCCCGAACTAGGGTTTTCGGTGACGGCGCACCGGGGTCGAGTTTCTAGAAAATAATGGCCGCCCTCTCGGTTTTAGGTCAAAAGGGATTTTATAGGCATCGGAGGGGGCCGAGATGATGCCCAGAGGACAGGGGCGGGCCCCACCCGCGGGTCAAGGGGGCCACGGCCACTACCCGCCCCTGGCCCCTGGGTGGCCCCCAGGTCGCCCTTTGGTCCACGTGTGTATTTCGTCGCATAAAAAATCTCCGTAAATTTTGAGGGCAATTCGACGATATTTCCTATTGTGACTTTTCTGAAATACAAAAACAGCAAAAACAGGAAACTGGCACTTGGCATCTTGTCATGTTTAATCTCGATAATGTAATATGCTCAACGTTACCCAGGGTCAATACTAGATGTTTGCTTTTGTGGAGATATAAGGAAAAGGGAAAACTGACTCAACATTAAAAGTAAAAGAAAGGCCCTTCACAGAGGGAAGCAGGGATTAGTCATGTGCTAGAGCTTTTTGGTTTTTAAAACAGAAGTAAAATGATTTTGAGGCATGCATGCTTTCGTCAACGACTTCACAACAGAGAAACTATCTAGTCCCTCATGACAAGCAAGGTTTTTAGACTTGTGAGAGCAGCTGGTTCTTAGATGAGCGAGTACGCTCCTCTTTCTCCTTGGTTTCACCACTGTCCAATGTTTGAGCTGATTTCTCAGATTTGCATTGCACGGAGGAGAATTGATGAGTTATATTTATATTTTGCTTAAGCTGCTCTCGGGTTGATTCAAGTGAAGACGTAATCCATCAACACCGGGTGAAAGGGGGAAATGACCTCGCTTGTCACAAGTTATATCTAGCTCTCTACTTCTCCCTCATGAGCTTAAAAAGAGAGGCACAAAGAAGGAGTATTTTGATTTTTTTAAGGTACACATGACAAATTTACTCATGAAGCCCATTGAAGCCCATGAAGTGTACCGTGTGGCCCAAGTAGCTGGTTAGGCCGGTGATGATTTCCCTTGCTCTGTAATGTGCAATCCGCACCGTCCACCCGAGACCTGGCCTGTGGTATAAAGGCCAGGAGGGTGCGCCATCTAGGTCAAGCAAGCAACACACAAGCAAACCCTAGCGAGATTGCCATCTCGCCATTGTAGCCACCTCGATAATACCAGACAAGCAGGAGTAGGTCTTTACCTCACCTCGAGGGGCCGAACCTGGGTAAACTCGCCCCCTGTTAGCCGTCACAGCCACCAACGTTCATACTTTCTCCCCCTCAATCAACCCGGGGCACACAACCTTGGGATTTGCCGAGTCCACACCTCGACAAAGGAGTATTTTGATTTTTTTAAGGTACACATGACAAATTTACTTGGAATGGTAGGAAATACCATGCATAGGTAGATATGGTGGACTCAGCTGGCAAGAAAGTTTGGCTTTGGGGATTGGATGCACGAGTGAACCATACACTCAGTACAAATTTTTAGGCTTAGCAAAAAAAGGTATTTGAATCAAACGTCTATCAATAAATGGTAACAAAACAACATAAGACATCTACCGGTCATAACCATAAAAACTCTACACCGTCTCCCTTGTTGACCAAACAATTCTTTTGATGGAAAGATTAGCACTATGAATTAACAATTGTGAAAAACCACACAATTTCAAGCTTTCAACCATATTTCTTTACTAATCAATTCCACTCAAATAACCAGCAAGTTTAAGCATTCAACTTAACATCTCAAAACAATTGATAAGCATCAAGTATCCACACCATGATCTACAAAACTATGCAGGCTTTTCATTTTATTCTATCATCACACAAATAGCATTTTGTCGCATTGACAATTCAAGCAATTTTTCAATAACAACTCTCCAACAAGTATAAGTGAAGAACAAGAGAGTTTAACTTAACAACTAGCAGCTCTAAACAAGATAAAATCTAAAAGCGAGAGCTTACTAGAAAACAAACAGTAGCTAAGAATACTCAAAAAGATAAAAGCGAAGCGAAGGAGTATTCAGACGAAAAATCGTAGCGTGTCTCTCTCCCACACAAATAAAGCTAGGATCCAACAAATATATGACCAGCAAACAAACAAACAAACAAAACTGAAAGTAAAAAGACTCTCCAAGCATAACACATAATATGTAAAGTGATAAAAACGAAGTTCAACGAAGACGACCTTATGATAGTGAAGATGAGGGGATGCCTTGGTGAAAGAACAACTATGCCCGAGATGTTGCCTAGAGGGGGGGGTGAATAGGCGATTAAAACTTTTTCTAATTAGGGGCTTGATAATTGCGGAATAAAACTATGTGTTTAAATTAACAAGCCAACAACCTAATTACTAGGCTCACCTATGTGCACCAACAACTTATGCTAAGCAATTCAAGCAACAAGGAGATAGCAAGATATGAACTTCAAGCACGAAGGCTATCATAATGTAAATTGCATAAGTAAAGCTCGGGTATAGAAATAACCGAGGCACGCGGAGACGAGGATGTATTCCCGAGTTCCTCCTTGTTAAGGGAGTACGTCTCGTTGGAGGGGTGTGAGCTCGCCACAAAAGGCCTACTCAAGATGCCACAAAGGCCTCACCCTATTCTCCGATGAACCGCACCCAAAGGTTTGGTTCACCTTCCACTATCGGAATCCTTCGGGGCGGATTCCGGAGCCCTTACAACTTCTCTTGGGGCACACACCCACAACTCAATTGGGGGCTCCCAAACTCGTGCCGAAGCTTCACAACTCGAAGTCTTCGCGGCACCTCCAACCGTCTAGGGTACACGATGCACCCAAGAGGCAACAAGCTCTTGGGAACACAATGCACCCAAGAGTAACAAGCTTCTCAACTTCGATCTTCACGTATCACCGTAGGGAGAGCAACCCGATGCAACAAATGCAAGAGGCAAGAACACACAAAGTGGTCAAGTCCTTCACTCTCAAATTCCAACCAAGCAACAAATGCTTTGGGGGGAATAAGAGAGGAAGAACAAAGGGGATGAACACAAAGCAACCCCCAAATCTAGATCCACTAGGTTCCCCTCACTTAGAGGAGAATTTGATTGGTGGAATGGTAGATCTAGATCTCCTCTCTTGTTTCCCTAAAGATGGGCAAGAATCATTGGAGGGAAGTGGAGGAATCAAGCTCTCAAAGATGTGCAACAATGGAGGAGAGAGAGCTTGAAGAGCTTCAAAAGATTGGAAGAAGTGTTATCAAAGCAAAAGGGAAGAAGGGCACTTAAAAAGATGCCCTGGGAATCTGGCCGTTGGGCACAGAATCCCGCAGGGCCGGTAGTACCGGCCCAAGGGGCGGTACTACCGCTCCACGTAAAACAGCCCCCAACGGCTCTCAGCCGAACAAAACCCGCCGGGTCGGTAGTACCGGCCCAAAGGGCGGTACTTCCGGCCCACACATAAAAAACCCACCAACGGCTAGAAGATAAAACCCGCGGGACCGGTACTTCCGGTAAGAGGGCCGGTAGTTCCGGTTAAGCGGTAGTACCGGATCAACTTCCGGTGCTACTTCTGTTTGAGTCCAGTACCCAACTTTCGCAAGCGGTACTGGGCTCCGGAAGTAACCCCGGAAGTTCCGGGAGGTAGTACCGCTGGGAGCACCGGTACTTCCGGTTTAGCGGTAGTTCCGGTACTACTTTCGTTGCTACTTTCGTTTGAGTCCAGTACCAAACTTTCGTAAGCGGTACTGGGCTCCGGAAGTACCTCCGAAAGTTCCTAGCGGTAGTACCGCCAGTGAGGCCGGTACTTCCGGTCACAGAAGAACAGCAAAACCTGAAACTGAATAACTTTTGCGTGGAAACTCCGAATCGAGTGAATCCAATTTTGTTGGAAAGAGGACGACAAGAGCTTACACTACAAAATATTGAAACAAGACAGGGAGATTGTGCAAAGGGATGGAATGGTGAGACCTTTCCAAGCGGATGAACCGGCAAAATCTCCAACACCGAAAACGCACAAGTTTTTCATCAAGACTCCGTTTTCTATGATCTTGGGCTTGTTTCGAAGATAATCACAAGCCCTACAAGATCATGCATATACACATCATAGTCTATCATGTGAGGAGGAAATCATAAGGAGAGAGTTTGACCTCTCGTAGAAGAGACAAACCGGTAAAACCTCCGATATCAAAAACGCAAGAAGATATTCATTAAATCCGTTTTTGGTGAACTAGAGCTTGGTATGGAGATGAACACAAGCTCTAAATTCTCACATGGATAAAAGCCAAATAAGAACCAATAAAGATGATTGCAAGGATGCAAAGGTTTGTGCTCTCTACGACGATACGATCATGATACTCGGTCGAGAGCCCCTCTTGATAGTACGGCTATCTATCCTATAATCCGGTCTCTCACTAAACATCATGAGACCGGTAAAATAGAAACCCTAGCAAGATCATACCTTTGCCTTGCGCTTAAACCACTTGAGGTCGATGAAGACGATCTTCAACTCCTCAAGACGCACCACCTTTCTTCATTGCGCTTCGCTTGGTGAAGGTTCACATGTGGCTCCCCCATACACCAAGATGGGAGAAGCACCTCTTCGGCATATCTTCACTTGGCCTTGATCAACAAATGATCTTCTTCCCTAAACCTTGACTCCAACACATGGAGAACAAGCAAGACCTTGACTCCAACAAATGGAGACAAGCAGCGCAAATGGACACATCCTACAATTAGCTCAATGCAAACATTAGTCCATAGAGATTGTCATTAATTACCAAAACCATGCATGGGATCAACCATGCACTTTCACTTGGGCATCCCCAAGCTTTGACTCTTGATAGTTCTTGATATTCAGAGGGGGTGCCATGGGGGCATCCCCAATATTGAGCTCTGATCCATCCTCGATTTCTTCATATTCCTCTCCTTTGGAACTTAAAATCTCCCTTCACACAAAATTTCTCATAATTTGATTAGAATGCACATGTGTTCAACTCATGACAAATTGCAAACTAACTTCATTTAACATTATCTACTGTTTACTAAGCCTCAATGTGGCACTCCACCCTTAGAGTATCACATATGATGATGGTAAACAGACAAATGCAAAATAAAAGCAGAATCTGTCAAAATTTGAACAGTCTGTAAAGATCGAATTTTTCGAGGCACTTCTGCAGCTCCAATAAAAACCCGAGTACGACTACAACCCGAGTACGACTACTTCCACGACGTCGACTACCTCGACTACTCCGACTCCGGATGAACGACTACCTCGACTACTTCGACTTCGGACGGAATGGCTACTTCGACTACATCGACTACTTCCTCTCCGATCTGAACACGGTGGTTCCGAATCCGAAGACCCCTGCTCCGATGTGTGATCTCCAACCCTAAACCTTATATACCATATATCCATATCTTATAAAATCATGCATGCTTAATTAAACATCGCACCTTTATCCATTTAGTCGAATTAAATCAATTTAATTATGGGGTTGTCCGGTGCATCTATATTGTGCACCGATCCCATCTAAAATGTTTTGCCATGTGTTAGGGAATAAAATTGGATCACATTTAATTTGTCATGCATCATGTCATCAACATGAAGCTTCTTTTGTCGTAGTAGTAAAATGCATCTTTTATGTTTCCGGTGTTCGTTGCTTCTTCGGGAATAGGACGTTGAGTTGATGTGAGCAACGATAGGTTCTGCTACCTCTACTGGATTGCAGGCAAGTGATACTCCCTTGCTATCTTTGCTTGTTTTCTGTCTCTTACTCGTCCTATCTTTTGTTCCTTGCTAGCCTTATGTATCGATGCTTGTGTCACGACCCTATTTGCATGTTACCTGGCAGCCCTGATATAGCCACACCCCCACATCCATTTACCTGTTGCTTGTTTACCTTGTTAGCCTTGCGAGTCGTAGTGCATGCTTAGGTGCTTTGCTTGAGTCCTATTGTCTCTTTATCTTGTCTTGTTGATAATATGATAGCTAGGCTCAACTAAAATGGTAATCTTTAATTTCTGTTGCGATGGGAATAATATAATAAAGATAAGACACCGGCGGAAGGCCAATCGTGGCGTTTTGTTCTGCTAGTGTCGCCAAGGACCCGAGTTCTTTTCCGCTGATCCAAGACTGAGCGCACTAACCACATGTGGGCCTCCCCGCAATCTATTACCAGATCCTCAAACTTGTCCAGGATGCCACAAGTAGTTCGGGTGTTTCAGTAGGTCTTGCGGCACGTGGCGTTTATCACATGTGGAAGGAGGGAAATCGTATGAGTGTTCCTCCCGACACCGTCCACGCATCGGTTAGGCCCACCTCGAAGCTTCGGCCGGACTCTCAAGGTGGATCAGACCTAGCTAGGTGGCTCCCTGGACTTGTTTGTAGAGAAGGGAAGTATTGCGTCGAAACCTCCACCGGTACACCTCTAAGCGAGTGTTTCGATGCATGTGGGTTTATTGGTGCATCCCTGCAGGGTGAAATCTTTTTGAAAAGCCGTGTCCGCGGTTATGGACGACTTGGTGAAATGCGCTGGCTAAAAAGATCATAGACAACTTGCACCTATTAATTATAATTTGTGTAGTAAGATAGATTACTTGAATAATAACTCATAAAACTTGTCCATCGTGTGAGTTGCCCTGATTGCTTCCTCGCGGGTGGTTGATCGAGGGAGTAATACTTGGGCGGGTTTTTGATGTGGTGAGTAGTATAGTTGGTTCCTTATGCGCTCTCTTACCTTGTCTCTTTTAGACGAAAGTTGTAGCGTGTCTCTATAAGTTGTTAGTGTTGCTTGCCGCCTCAATCGCTAACTCTCTTTCCCCAGAATTCCAGCTTTGATATCTTGTGAGTATTACTTGCCAGTACTATTTATAGTACTGACCCCTTCGGGGCTACTATTCCAATGTAGCCAACAGGTTTGAAGTCTGACGACGTTAGCTTGGGAATCCCTCCGGCTTGGCCTGGGCAGGGATATGGTGCCTTCGTTTATCTTTAGGACTCTTAGTCCCATTTGAATCTTGTCCGTAGTCGGACGCTATTTCGCTTCCGTTGTTATTTTGGATGTTTGTATTGTATCTTTTGTTCTTGACTCGGTGAGTCATTGTTGTATATATGTTCTTTTGTGGGTTCCATCGAGAACTGTTGTAATGTTATCACAATTCCACCCGCATAACATGTGTGTTGCGACGTGCACGTTATGCCTGGTGGGCGTCCTTTAGGATCGTTATTATGCGGATTTTGCGGGAATCGCTCAAATCTACATAGTACCGTTCTTGGGGCGTTACAAAGTGGTATCAGAGCCATGGTTCTTCGATACCCCGCGGGTCCAGTATGCCTGTAGGATACCCTAGCTAATGGTCATTGTTGTAGAGTGTCCAAACTATTTTTACTAAAAATTATTTGGAAAGATCTCAATAGGATTCTTGTTTACTCCTTACCTCTATTCTATTCCTTCTCTTACCTTATATGATTTAAATCTTCTCTCTTACCTATCTTCGGAGTCATAGCATCTTCGTGGGTGGATGATCTCGTTGCCTTTAATCCTAATAGGTTCATTCTTTGGAAGGATCTCAACAGATGAACATCTCCATCAACGTGAGCAAGAATCTCTTGTTAGTGGTGTCGAGAAGTTCAACATGGCACGAGGAGATTCGATAGTTTGACTTGCTCTTCTTCTCCCCGGCGGTAGCGTGGATCTCGGGGCGAGATCCCTTGTTAGTGGTGTCGGTTGTAATGTCCCGGGGTTTTCCCCAAATTAGATTTTTTGCTTGTTTTTCCTTTTTGCATCATCATGACATCATGCATCATCGCATCGCATGTTTTTGTCCGCAAAAAAACTATTTTCTTAAACCCTATTTTATTTTGCAACAATTTGTCGGAAAAGTTTTACTGAGACAGTTGTCTCCGTTTTCGAAAATTAATTGCCAAATTAATTTGCAAAAAAAATATATTTTGAGATGCGAGAGAGTAGCCCAAACCGGCCCAAGCCCACCTAGCCTCCAAAACCCTAATTCCTGCCCTGGCTCTTTTCCTCCTACCCCCTTGCACCTTGCAGCCACCCTCCTCCATTTCTTCCTTTTTCTGTTCAGGTCCCTCCACCTCACGAACAGGTCCCTGGATTTTTCATCTAGGTCCCTGGACCCTCTCCCTCTCCTCTCTCCTTTTTCTTTCTCCTTTCCCTTTTTCTGTCTTCTTCCTTCCCCATCCCGAGCTCCCCTTCCTCCTCGCCACCCTGCTCTGCCCCGACTCCGACCTGCTCCTCCATCCCCGGGGCTCTCCCCTCGCCAGCTCTCTCCTCGCCTCCCCACACCGCCGTCCCGCCTCTCCCCGCGCCGGCGGGCACGTGCGCGTCCGCGCCCTACCGCCCGTGTCGTCCTCCACCATCGCCGCCCATCGTCGCCGCCCAGCCGCGTCCTCGCGTCCCCGGCCGTGCCCCGCCCCGCACCGCCGCGTGCCGCCACCGCCAGCCCGCGCCATGGCCGCGCCTCCTCCCTGGCCGACCTCCGCCCTACCGCACGCTGCCTCCTGCCGCCGCCCCCTCCAGCTTGAGCCCGAGCTCACCGCTCCCTCGTCCAGATCCACCGTCGCCCGGCCGCCGCCCGCGTCCTCGACCTCCCAGCGCATCCAGCTCCTCCCCAGCCCGCCTCCGGCTCCCTGCTCCTCCTCTCCCGCGCAGGTCGTTCTCCCGCCATGGCCGCCCCGTCCCGCCTCGGCTGCTCCAAGTCGAGCTCCTCCTTCCCTCGCGCGGCTCCTCCTCCATGCGACCGCCTCTCCTGCTCCTCCCCGTGGTCGTCGTGCCAAGCCAGCCCCGCCGGCTGCCTGCTCCTCCAGCAGGCCCTCTTGCTGCCGTTTCCGACCGTTTCCGTCACCGTCATGTGCTGTGCCTGTGTGTGCTTCTATTGCTCCCGTTGTGCTTCCCCGTCATGCTCCCGTGTTTTCCCGACGCCTCCGGTGTCGTGTGTTCTTGTCCGTCTCCGACGGCTACCACGTGTTCGACGAAATGCCCACAAGGAGCTGGTGCCCTTTCTGTTGCCGTGACGTGCTTTTGCTGCTGCTGCGGTCCGTCCGCGTCGTGTTTCCCGTCTCCGTCTCCATCGTGGACGCCTCCGTTGATGTCTCCGTGTTCGTCCCCGACCGTCTCCGTGTTTCTTACCCGATGACCGTGAAGCCGTCCCCGACGCAAGATCTCCGTTCCCCTCCCGATGCCGTGAAGCCAAGTTCTCCGTTGCCGTGCCACCTCTGTGTCGTGAACCTCGAAGATGGATACGACAAGATCTCCGATGCCCGATCCCCGACCACCGTGAACCCCGAAGCCCGGAACGCCAAGGTCCGCTATGACGACGACCCGAGTACGACTACTTCCACGACGTCGACTACCTCGACTACTCCGACTCCGGATGAACGACTACCTCGACTACTTCGACTTCAAATGGAATGGCTACTTCGACTACTTCCTCTCCGATCTGAAGACGGTGGTTCCGAATCCGAAGACCCCTGCTCCGATTTGTGATCTCCAACCCTAAACCTTATATACCATATATCCATATCTTATAAAATCATGCATGCTTAATTAAACATCGCACCTTTATCCATTTAGTTGAATTAAATAAATTTAATTATGGTGTTGTCTGGTGCATCTATATTGTGCACCGATCCCATTTAAAATGTTTTGCCATGTGTTAGGGAATAAAATTGGATCACATTTAATTTGTCATGCATCATGTCATCAACATGACGCTTCTTTTGTCGTAGTAGTAAATGCATCTTTTATGTTTCCGGTGTTCGTTGCTTCTTCGGGAATAGTGAAAGAACAACTATGCCCGGGATGTCGCCTAGAGGGGGGGGTGAATAGGCGATTAAACTTTTTCTAATTAGGGGCTTGATAAATGCGGAATAAAACTATGTGTTTAAATTAACAAGCCAACAACCTAATTACTAGGCTCACCTATGTGCACCAACAACTTATGCTAAGCAAAACAAACAACAAGGTGATAGCAAGATATGAACTTCAAGCACGAAGGCTATCACAATGTAAATTGCATAAGTAAAGCTCGGGTATAGAAATAACCGAGGCACGCGGAGACGAGGATGTATTCCCGAGTTCCTCCTTGTTAAGGGAGTACGTCTCGTTGGAGGGGTGTGAACTCGCCACAAAAGGCCTACTCAAGATGCCACAAAGGCCTCACCCTATTCTCCGATGAACCTCACCCAAGGGATTGGTTCACCTTCCACTATCGGAATCCTTCGAGGCGGATTCCGGAGCCCTTTACAACTTCTCCTTGGGGCACACACCCACAACTCAATTGGGGGCTCCCAAACTCGTGCCGAAGCTTCACAAGCGAAGTCTTCGCGGCACCTCCAACCGTCTAGGGTACACAATGCACCCAAGAGGCAACAAGCTCTTGGGAACACAATGCACCCAAGAGTAACAAGCTTCTCAACTTCGATCTTCACGTATCACGTAGGGAGAGCAACCCGATGCAACAAAAGCAAGAGGCAAGAACACACGAAGTGGTCAAGTCCTTCACTCTCAAATTCCAACCAAGCAACAAATGCTTTGGGGGGAATAAGAGAGGAAGAACAAAGGGGATGAGCACAAAGCAACCCCAAAATCTAGATCCACAAGTTTCCCTCACTTAGAGGGGATTTTGATTGGTGGAATGGTAGATCTAGATCTCCTCTCTTGGAACCCTAAATTTGGGCAAGAATCATTGGAGGGGAAGAGAGGAATCAAGCTCACAAGGATTAGAGCAAAGGGAAAGAGCAAGAACAAGTGAGCAAGAGCAGCAACCAGGTTTTGGGGGGAAGGAGGCTTTTTATAGCCTCCCCCAAAAACTAGCCGTTGGAGCCTGTCCAGGCCGGAGACTCCGGAGTAAGTGGCCGGAGACTCCGGCCTGCTGGGTCATCGGGGAGGCCGGAGATTCTGGTCCTTGGGGCCGGAGACTCCGGCCAGGCCGGAGACTCCGGGCACCCTCCGGGGTAGCTCCGGACCCCTATCCAGAGGCGCACCACACAGATGCAGAAGGCTGAGGAAAATGAGAGGGCCGGAGATTCCGGGTCCTTGGGCCGGAGACTCCGGTGGGCCGGAGACTCTGGTCCATCTCCGGGGTACCTCCGGACCCCAATACAGAAGCGCACCACAGCAAGGTCAACCGGCAGCGAAAACCAGGGACCGGAGACTCCGGTCATTTGGGCCGGAGACTCCGGTGTGGCCGGAAACTCCGGACCAACTCCGGGGAAGATCCAAAGGCAAATTCAAGGCCCCATAACTTTGCATATGAACTCCGTTTTCGATAATCTTGGACTCGTTGGAATCGTCACAATGAGCACAACAAGATTATGCAGAGAGACATCATAGTTCAACAAGATATAATAAAACCAAATGGGGAAGTTTAAAAACTCTTTTTCGCAAACCGGAAATGACACATCTTTTGCAATTGAAGTCCGAATAAAGCAAAACCAATTTTGTTGGAAAGAGGACAACAAAAGGAACCTTTGAGAAAGGCAGACAAGCAATGGAGATTTTGCAACGAGATGAAAGATATAAATCTTCCGCACGGATGAACCGGCAAAATCTCCAATACCGAAAACACGAAAGAAGACGCAAATGCAAACCGTTTTCGGTGACCTTGGCTTTGTCATGACAAGCATGACAAGCACCAAGACCACACCACGATAAGATCCAAATAAGAACCAATAAAGATGCAAGGATGCAAAGGTTTGAGCTCTCCACGAACGATACGATCACGATACTCGGTCGAGAGCCCCTCTTGATAGTACGGTATCTATCCTATAACCCGGTCTCTCACTAAACAACATGAGACCGGTAAAATAGAAACCCTACCAAGATCATACCTTTGCCTTGCGCATTAATCCACTTGAGGTCGATGAAGACGATCTTCATCTCCTCAAGACAAACCACCTTTCTTGATTGCGCTTCGCTTGGTGAAGAATCACATGACGCTCCCCCATACACCAAGATGGGGAGAACACTCTTCTGCATATCTTCACTTGAACTTGAGAGTTGATCAACCCGCACAAAGCCTTGATCAACCCAACACTTTTCTTCCCTTGAGCTTGACTCCAACAAATGGAGATCAAGCAAAGCACCTTGACTCCAACACATGGAGACAAGCTTGGCCTTGATCAACAAATGATCTTGACACAAGGTAAAGGATAACCTACACATAGAGCTCAATGCAAATATTAGTCCATAGAGATTGTCATTAATTACCAAAACCATGCATGGGATCAACCATGTACTTTCAAATAGGACGTTGAGTTGATGTGAGAAACGACAGGTTCTCTACCTCTACTGGATTGCAGGCAAGTGATACTTGTAACGCCCCAAGAGCGGTACTATGCAGACTTGAGCATTTCAGCCAAATCCGCATAATAACGATCCTAAAGGACGCCCACCAGGCATAACGTGCACGTCGCAACACACACGTTATGCGGGTGGAATTGTGATAACATTACAACAGTTCTCGATGAAACCCACAAAAGAACATATATACAACAACGACTCACAGAGTCAAGAACCAAAGATACAATACAAAGATCCAAATAACAACGGAAGCGGGTAGCGTCCGACTACGGACAAGAAACAAATTGGACTAAGAGTCCTGAAGATAAACGAAGGCACCATATCCCTGCCCAGGCCAAGCCGGAGGGATTCCCAAGCTAACGTCGTCAGACTTCAAACCTGTTGGCTGCATTGGAATAGCAGCCCCGAAGGGGTCAGTACTATAAAACAGTACTGGCAAGTAATACTCACAAGATATCAAAGCTGGAATTCCGGTGGAAGAGGGTTAGCGATTGAGGCAGCAGCAGGCAACACTATCAACTAATAGAGACACGCTACAACTTCCGTCTAACAGAGACAAGGTAAGAGAGCGCATAAGGAACCAACTATTCTATCACCAAACAATACCCAGCCGATTGTTACTCCACGATCAACCCACGAGGAGCAACCCAAAGGCACGCACACGGTTGATCAAGTTTTAATCAGATTATTATTCATGTAATCTATCTTACTAGTCAAGTAATAGTCATCATAAGGTGCAAGTTGTCTATGATCTTTTTAGCCAGCGCATTTCACCAAGTCGTCCATAACCGCGGACACGGCTTTTCGAAAAGATTTCACCCTGCAGGGATGCACCAATGAACCCACACGCATCGAAACACTCGCTTAGAGGTGTACCGGTGGAGGTTTCGACGCAATACTTCCCTTCTCTACAAACAAGTCCAGGGAGCCACCTAGCTAGGACTGATCCACCTTGAGGGTCCGGCCGAAGCTTCGAGGTGGGCCTAACCGTTTGCGACTACGGCTAGGTGACACAAACTACCATGAGTTGGTCACTTCGCATCATACCGCAAGCCCTACCGTAAGTAACCACGTATCCATCTTACCATATCATCCGCGCTTGTAACCGTAGAAACACCCGAACTACTTGTGGCATCCTGGACAAGTTTGAGGATCCGGTAATAGATTGCGGGGAGGCCCATAGAACTCCCACATGTGGTTAGTGCGCTCAGTCTTGGATCAGCGGAAAAGAACTCGGGTCCTAGGCGACACTAGCAGAACAAATCACCACGATTGGCCTTCCGCCGGTGCCTTATCTTTATTAAGTTATTCCCATCGCAACAGAAAGTAAAGATTACCATTTTAGTTGAGCCTAGCTATCATGTTAACAACAAGAATAGATTAAAGAGATAACATGACTCAAGCAAAGCACCTAAGCATGCACTACGACTCGCAAGGCTAACAAGGTAAACAAACAACAGGTAATAGGATGTGGGGGTGTGGCTATATCATGGCTGCAAGGTAAACATGCATATAGGATCGAGACACAAGCATCGCAATATATGGCTAGCAAGGAACAAAAGATAGGAGGTGTAAGAGACAGAAAACAAGCAAAGATAGCAAGGGAGTATCACTTGCCTGCAATCCGGTAGAGGTAGCAGAACCTGTCGTTGCTCACATCAACTCAACGGCCTATTCCCGAAGAAGCAACGAACACTGGAAGGCGAAAGATGCATTTTACTTCTATGGCAAAAGAAGCGGCATGTTGATGACATGATGCATGACAAATTAAAAGTTGTCCAATTTTATTTCCTAACACATGGCAAAGCATTTTAAATGGAATCGATGCAAAATATAAATGCACCGGACAAATCCCATAATTAAATTGATTTAATTCCACTAAATGGATAAAGGTGCGATGTTAATTAATGATGCATGATTTTATAAGATATCGCATATATATGGCATATAGGGGTTTAGGGTTGGGGTCACACATCGGAAACGAGGAACTTCGGATTGGAAGCCACCGTCTTCGGGTCGGAGAGGAAGTAGTCGAAGTAGTCGTTGTAGTCGAAGTAGTCGAAGTAGTCGTTCGTCCGGAGTCGAAGTAGTCGAGGTAGTCGTTCATCCGGAGTCGGAGTAGTCGAGGTAGTCGTTCACGGCATCGGAGAACTTGGCGTCGAGGATTTGGCTTCACGGTGCTTCACGACGGGAATCGGAGATCACGTCGGGAACGGGAATCGGGAACTGCTTCACGTCGGGAAACAGGGATCGGGAAACTGCATCGGGAAGGAATCGGGGAACTTTCCCGTTGGGGACAGATATCGGGAAACGTCGGGAAAAACGGGAAACTGCATCGGGAATCATCGGGGACAGAATCGGGGAACGTCGGGAACCGGCACGGAGGCATCGGGGAAAATCCACGACACAGAGAAGGCCGTCGGGAACGGCGGCAGCAGCACGGCTGCACGGCACGGAAGGCTCCGGGGATGGACATGGCATCGGAAAGGGCACCGGGTTTTCTTGCGGCCATTCCACCAAACACTTGGCGGGTGCCAGGGAAAAGGAGGTCGAAGGTGCAGCAGGTCGGCAACGGTGGAGGAGGAAGGAGGTGCTGGAGGAGAGGGGAGCCGGCCAGGGAGGCACGGGTGGAGAGGAGGTGGCGCAGAGGAGGCATGGGCGAGAGCGGGCCGGGGAGGCAGGATGCGGGGCACGGCGCCAGTGCAGGAGGGAGCCGCGGATGGGGAGCTCGGGAGAGGAGGGGCCGCACGGGGAGGAGAAGAGGAGAGCGGGGGGGAGAGGGAGGAGGAGCACGGCGGCGGCGAGCTCGAGGAGAGAGGAAGGTGGAGGAGCAGGGCCGGGCCAGCCGGGCGGTGGTTGGCGACGACGGCCGGAGCTTGAGGAGAGGGGGAGCTGTCGATGGAGGCGGGCCGGAGTGGCCGAGGAGGGAGCAGCAGCAGGGGGGCGGGCGCGATGGTGCGAGGTAAGAGGCCGGCGTCGAGGGGATCGAGCCGGGGAGGTGCTCCCGCGGGAAGGTTGCGGTGGAGGAGTTGGTGCCGAGAGGAAGAAGAGAGAGTCGGGCACAGGGAAGAGAAAAAGGAGAGAAAAAGGGGAAAGGAAAAGAAAGGGAAAAAGGGAAAAGGAGGGGGAAAGGGGAAAAAGACAGGGGTGGAAGGGCACGCCCGCGAAAAACAGAAAAGCGGAGAGGGTGGCTGCAAGAAGGCAGGGGGTGGGAAAGGAAAAAGCCAGGGACAGGATTAGGGTTTGCTCTAGGGTTTGATTAGCTGGGCTTGGGCCGGATTTTGGGCTACACTCTCGCGATTCTCAAAACATTTTTATTTTGCAAAAATTAATTTGGCAATTAATTTTCAAAAACGGAGACGACTGTCTCGACAAAATATTTTTCCGACAATTTTAGAAAAATAAAATAGGGTTTAATAAAAATAATTTTTGTTGCCAAAAACATGCGATGCGATGATGCTGATGTCATGCTGATGCAAAAATAAAATAACAAGCAAAATCTAATTTGGGGAAAAACCCCGGGCATTACAATACTCCCTTGCTATCTTTGCTTGTTTTCTGTCTCTTACTCGTCCTATCTTTTGTTCCTTGCTAGCCTTATGTATCGATTCTTGTGTCACGACCCTATTTGCATGTTACCTGGCAGCCCTGATATAGCCACACCCCCACATCCATTTATCTGTTGCTTGTTTACCTTGTTAGCCTCGTGAGTCGTAGTGCATGCTTAGGTGCTTTGCTTGAGTCCTGTTGTCTCTTTATCTAGTCTTGTTGATAATATGATAGCTAGGCTCAACTAAAATGGTAATCTTTAATTTCTGTTGCGATGGGAATAATATAATAAAGATAAGACACCGGCGGAAGGCCAATCGTGACGTTTTGTTCTGCTAGTGTCGCCAAGGACCCGAGTTCTTTTCCGCTGATCCAAGACTGAGTGCACTAACCACATGTGGGAGTTCTATGGGCCTCCCCGCAATCTATTACCGGATCCTCAAACTTGTCCAGGATGCCACAAGTAGTTCGGGTGTTTCAGTAGGTCTTGCGGCACATGGCGTTTATCGCATGTGGAAGGAGGGCAATCGTATGAGTGTTCCTCCCGACACCGTCCACGCATCGGTTAGGCCCACCTCGAAGCTTCGGCCGGACTCTCAAGGTGGATCAGACCTAGTTAGGTGGCTCCCTGGACTTGTTTGTAGAGAAGGGAAGTATTGCGTCGAAACCTCCACCGGTAGACCTCTAAGCGAGTGTTTCGATGTGTGTGGGTTCATTGGTGCATCCTTTCAGGGTGAAATATTTTTGAAAAGCCGTGTCCGCGATTATGGACGAGTTGGTGAAATGCGCTGGCTAAAAAGATCATAGACAACTTACACCTATTAATTATAATTTGTTTAGTAAGATAGATTACTTGAATAATAACTCATAAAACTTGTCCACTGTGTGAGTTGCCCTGATTGCTTCCTCGCGGGTGGTTGATCGAGGGAGTAATACTTGGGCGGGTTTTTGATGTGGTGAGTAGTATAGTTGGTTCCTTATGCGCTCTCTTACCTTGTCTCTTTTAGACGAAAGTTGTAGCGTGTCTCTATAAGTTGTTAGTGTTGCTTGCCGCCTCAATCGCTAACCCTCTTTCCCCGGAATTCTAGCTTTGATATCTTGTGAGTATTACTTGCCAGTACTGTTTATAGTACTGACCACTTCGGGGCTGCTATTCCAATGCAGCCAACAGGTTTGAAGTCTGACGATGTTAGCTTGGGAATCCCTCCGGCTTGGCCTGGGCAGGGATATGGTGCCTTCGTTTATCTTCAGGACTCTTAGTCCAATTTGAATCTTGTCTGTAGTCGGACGCTATTTCGCTTCCGTTGTTATTTTGGATGTTTGTATTGTATCTTTTGTTCTTGACTCGGTGAGTCGTTGTTGTATATATGTTCTTTTGTGGGTTCCATCAAGAACTGTTGTAATGTTATCACAATTCCACCCGCATAACATGTGTGTTGCGACGTGCACGTTATGCCTGGTGGGCGTCCTTTAGGATCGTTATTATGCGGATTTTGCGGGAATCGCTCAAATCTACATAGTACCGTTCTTGGGGCGTTACATTGATGGTGGATATTGATAAGTTGGGTGGTGCCCCAAGCGAAGGCGGAATTGTAGCTAGTAGCAGTTTTCCCTCGTTTAACGAACCGAGGTTTATCGAACCAGTAGGACTTTGAAATCAACAACGAGGTGAATGTTGAAGATCTCTAGCGCTTAACCTTCAACAGACGTGGACCTGCACACACTCAACCAAAATACTTTGCCCCCAACGGCGGAAAGGTTGTCAATCTTTCCGGTCTCGCAGAAAACAAAGCGGTTAATTGTATGATGAAATAGATAAAATATGAAAAGTGACCAGAGGAATAATGATGATTAAAAGCAAGTAAATAAGGTTGTAAACAATGTAAAAAGATGGACCGGGGGCTCACTAGTGGAGTCTCTCAAGTAAATAAAAATGCATGTGATGGGTGAACGAATTACAGCTAGGCAATTGACAAGATCATGACACAAACCCAATTTAGCTATGACAAAAAGGACATGATAATATTTATGGAGGCATCATGACAAGGAACAAAGAACGTTGAGTCCAATTGCGTCTTTGTCTAAAAAGTCTACCGTGGGATCGCTATCCAGCCTGTCACCCAACGGTATTAAGTTGCAAGCAACAGACAATTGCATTAAGTAAAGTGCATGAACTAAGAAATACTAATATCAAAAGAGACATTAACACCGCTGTTTTACCCTTAGTAGCAACATCACACCCTCGCCCTTAGACGTTTCTGTCACTCGTGCCCAAGAACAAAAGGGGCATGAACCCACTATCTAGCATAAATACCCTCTCTTGGAGATACACACAATCACTTGGCCAAAGTAACTACGCACATCGGAGAGCATGCAAGAACATAAATTACTCATATAAGAATCATGCACAATCTGAATATAACTTCATAATCCATCGGATCCCAGCAAACACATCACATAGCATTACAAATAATCGATCTTGATCATGTTAGGCAGCTCACAAGATCATAAGACATGAAGCACAAGAGAGAGAGACTACCAACTAGCTACTGCCATGGACCCGTAGTCCATGGTGAGACTACTCACAAATCATCCCGTAGGAAGGCATGGCGATGAAGAGCCCTCCGGGATCGATCTCCCCTCCGGCAGAGTGTCGGGATCAGCTTCAGATTGGACCCCGAACTAGGGTTTTCGGTGAAGGCGCGTCGGGGTCAAGTTTCTGGAAAATAATGGCCGCCCTCTCGGTTTTAGGTCAAAAGGGATTTTATAGGCGTCGGAGGGGGCCGAGACGATGCCAAGAGGGCAGGGGCGGGCCACACCCGAGGGTCAAGGGGGGGCCGCGGCCGCGGCCGCTACCTGCCCCTGGGCCCTGGGTGGCCCCCCAGGTCGCCCTTTGGTCCACGTGTGTATTCCGTCGCATAAAAAATCTCCATAAATTTTGAGGGCTATCCGACGATATTTCCTGTTGTGACTTTTCTGAAATACAAAAACAGCAAAAACAGGAAACTGGCACTTGGCATCTTGTCAATAGGTTAGTCCGACAAAATGCATAAAAACGATAGAAATGACAGTAAAAACATGTGACAATATCACAAAACTAGCATGGATCACTCAAAAATTATAGATACGTTTGAGACGTATCAACCGTCTCCCTTGTTGACCAAACAATTCTTTTGATGGAAAGATTAGCTCTATGAATTAACAACTGCGAAAAACCACACAATTTCAAGATTTCAACCATATTTATTTACTAATCAATTCCACTCAAATAAACAGCAAGTTTAAGCATTCAACCTAACATCTCAAAACAATTGAGAAGCATCAAGTATCCACACAATGATCTACAAGACTATGTAGGCTTTTCATTTTATTCTAACATCACACAAACAACATTTTGTCGCTTTGACAATTCAAGCAAATTTTCGACAACAACTCTCCAACAAGTATAAGTGAAGAACATGAGATTTTAACATAACAACTAGCAGCTCTAAACAAGATAAAAGCTAAAAGCGAGATCTTACTAGCAAAAAGACAGTAGCTAAGAATACTCAAAAAAATAAAAAACGAAGCAAAGGAGTATTCAAACGAAAAAGCGGAGCGTGTCTCTCTCCCACACAAATAAAGCTAGGATCCAACAAAGATATGACCAGAAAACAAACAAACTGAACTGAAAGTAAAAATACGCTCCAAGCATAGCACATAATATGTAAAGTGATAAAAATGAAGTTCAACGAAGACGGCCTTATGATAGTCGATGAAGATGAGGGGATGCCTTGGGCATCCCCAAGTTTTGACTCTTGATGGTTCTTGATATTCAGAGGGGGCGCCATGGGGGCATCCCCAAGCTTGAGCTCTGATCCATCCTCGATTTCTTCATATTCCTCTCCTTTGGAACTTAAAAACTCCCTTCACACAAAACTTCTTATAATTTGATTAGAGGGTTAGTGCTCATAAACTAAAATGCACATGTGTTCAACTTAGGACAAATTGCAAACAAACTTCATTGGGCATTAGCTACTGTTTACTAATCATCAATGTGACACTCTCCCTCAAGAGTTTCACATTGAACGATGGTAAAAGAGGCGAATACAAAATAAAGGCAGAATCTGTCAAAACTGGATAGTTTGTAAAGATTGAATTTTTCAAGGAACTTCAGCAGCTCAAATAAAAAAAAAACTTAAAACTAATGAAAGATAGATAAAAGCATCAGGCTTGCTGTAAAAAAATTATCAGAAAAATATAAGGTCCTGGCGATTTTAGGAATTTCGTGCAACAGGCGCACAAAATCTGTTTTTGGACAGCAAAACAACACCTCGCACTTTCAATGCATTAGAGACCAAACTTGGCACAAAAAACCAAAAGAAAAAGATACAATGAAGTTGCTACAGAGGTAATAACTGAAGGGTTCATTGCATATAAAACAAAAAAAATTCCTACGTAACAAGCGGAAGAAACCCAACGAATCTAGATCTATTAGACGAAGGTAGCGAAGATGAGATCCAATCTCTTACCCTTGAAGAACGAACAAAGCCTTTTTTGTCGATGCAGGGGTTGGTCTGTCGATCCCCACAACTAGACTCGTCTAATCGCGAGGAGATGTATTTCCTCGCAGATCCGATCCGACGATGCACCGCACGAGCAGTGCCTCCGCGGTATCCATACGTATGGCTCGATGTAGACTCCGCCTTCTTGATCCCGCAAGCAAGGAGGGAGAGGCTAGATAGATCTCAGCACCACGATGGTTGTGGTGGTGTTGATGGTGGAGATCTCCCACGGACAGGGCTTCGCCAAGCCATGAGCGAGAGAGAGAGAGAGAGAGAGAGAGAGAGAGGAGGAGCATAGAGGGGTGCGGCTAGGGTTTGTAATCGGCAGACCAAGGTGTGCCGCACCCCTCCCCTTTTTATAGGTGGAGGGGGCAAGGGGGTGTGCCCCAAAACCCTTTTAGGGCTAGCTGCCAAGGGGTGGCTTGCCCCCCAAGGCACCCCTTCTAGGGCCGGCGGCCAAGGGAAGGCTTGCCCCCCAAGGCACCCCCTTTTAGGGTTCGGCCCCCCTCTACCTTGTGGTGGCCGGTTGGGCCTAGGGCTGGTGCAGCCAGCCCATTAAGGCTGCTGAACCACCCTTAGGTCCATGTGGTCCCACATGATAGGTGGGACCCACTTCTAGACCCTTCTAGAACCTTCTAGAAAATTCCGGTACCCTGCTGAAATATTCCGGAACTTTTCCGATACCTCCGGAAACCACTTTCCTTATATGAATCTTATTCTCCAGACTCTTCCGGATCTCCTCGTGACGTATAGGATCTCATCCGAGACTCCGAATAACCATTCGTTCATACCATCAAATATCTCATCGCAAACCCTAGCTACATCGGAGCGTTAAGTGTGTGACCCTGCGGGTTCGAGAACATGCAGACATGATCAGATCAATAATCAATAGCGGGACCGGGATGCCCATATTGACTCCTACATATTCAACGAAGTTCCTTATCGATTTAACCACGATGCCGGAGATTCTTAATCTCGTATACGATTCCCTTTGTCTCACGATATTTAATTTGCCCGAGATTTGATCGTCGATATCTCCATATCTAGTTCTATCTCGTTACCTGGCAAATTTCTCTTTGCTCGTCCATAATATAGGATCTCCGTGATTAACACTTAACCACATGGTTGCAACCTTTTGATGCTATATTATCGAGAGGGCCTAGAGATATTTTTTCCGTCACAAGGAAGGACAAATCCCACTCTTGATTCATGTCACCCAACAAATACCATCGGAGATACCTGAAAGCCACCTTTATAATCACCCAGTTACGAAGTGACGTTTGATGTCCACAAAGTATTCCTCCGGTAAACGGGAGTGACACAATCTCATGGTCTAAGGAAACTATACTTGGCATACTAAAAGCGTTGGCAATGAAACTGTGTGACACGATCAATTGCAACTCTTTATTATTGGGTCTTGTCCACATCATTACTCCTAATGATATGCCTCCGTTATCAAGTGACTATAGCAAGTCCATGGTTAGGAAACTCTAACCATCTCTTGACTAACGAACCAGTCGCGTAGAGGCTTACTAGGGGCAACTGGTTTTTTATATTCCACACATGTATTATGTTTCCGGTTAATACAATTATAGCATAGAGAATAAACTATTATCATAAACATGAATATGCTAATAAACCATTTTATTATTGCCTCTAGGGCATATTCCCAACAATAACTTCATGACTCAAGAAAAGCAAAAAGCAAACTGAAAATAAAAGATGGGTTGCCTCCCAACAAGCGCTTTTCTTTAACGCCTTTTAGCTAGGCTTGAGATTTTAATTATACTTTCATAAGAATAAGAATTGAAACACAAAAGAGAGCATCAAGAAGCAAATATCAAACACTTTTAAGTCTAACCCACTTCCTATGCATAGGAATCTTGTAAGAAAATAATTCATTGAAGCATAAAGCTAATAGCATAGGAAGGCAAAGCAAATGCAACATTAAAACCTTCAACATAAAGAGGGGAAACTCCATAAGATGAAAATTTATATAACCATGCTTCCCTCTCTCATAATAATTTTCAGTAGCATTATTAACAAATTCAACGATGTAGCTATCACATAAAACATGCTTTTCATGATCTACAAGCACATAATTTCGGTCCATCTCAAAAATAGTGGGATCAAACCCACTTTCAATAGAATTATAATGTTTATCATCAAGTAACATAGGACCATCGTCAAGAGCATTATCATATAAACTTTCTAAGCACAACTCTTCATTAACATGTATCTCAATGGTAGGAACAAATAAAGGATTATCATAGGATTTATCAATATAGCACGGATTATCATATATAACAAGATCATTTTTATCAAAAAGGGATGTTTCAAACGAATCAATAGGATCATAGCATTCAATCTCCTTTGGTGAGCAAGGAGGACAATCAAATAATGTATGAGTTAGAGAGTTACTCTCATTAGAAGGTAGCCATGGGTAGCTAATCCATTCTTCCTCCTTTTTTCGTCACTCTCCTACTCTTTTTCATCAAAAGGCTTACAATTTCAGAAATTTCTTCTTCCATAGGCTCCTGAATGGCATTAGTCTCTTCTTCTGGGGGAGATAAACCCTTAAAATATTCAGTGATATAAGCATTATCATCTTTGTAATTATCCATGCAATATCTAAGTATAGCAAAGCTTTCAGTTTTATAAGGACAATCATCAACATTTTCAAGCAAAGAAGCAATTTCATAAGCACCCTTCCAAGCAACAAATTCTTCAATTTGTTCCACATAGTAAAAATTATAGTTTCCCTTAGCATAAGATGATAAGGTTTCATTAGCATTGCAAGCACATTGGAAAGGAAGGTGTTCAAAATTCAAGCAGCATGAAGATTCATCATAACAATAAGATATGTCATATTTAAAGCACAAGTCTCTAGCATAATTGTTCAGTTGATTTATTACTTTCCATAAGTATATCCCTTTTTGAGACAAGCAGTCTTCCTTATAATATTCTTTTTGTTCCTCTGTGAACCCGCCTTGCCAATAAGATCTAGTTTCAAAGAAGTTAACCATTAAGAACGAGTAAATAACAAAGCATACTAACAAAATGAAAATAAAGACTACACTAATTTTTTTGCGTTTTAAAATTTTGCAACAAGAAAAATAAGCTAACGAGAAATAAAGCAAGCAAGACAAAAACAAAGTAAAGTGATTGAGAGTATGAGACTCCCCTTGCTGCAGCTCCAAAGTCCCCGACAATGGCGCCAGAAAAGAGCTTGTTGCTGTATTGAAAAGAGTTGGGTGGTGCCCCAAGCGAAGGCGGAATTGCAGCTAGTAGCAGTTTTCCCTCGTTTAACGAACCGAGGTTTATCGAACCAGTAGGACTTTGAAATCAACAACGAGGTGAATGTTGAAGATCTCTGGCGCTTGACCTTCGACAGACGTGGACCTGCACACACTCAACCAAATACGTTGCCCCCAACGTCGGAAATGTTGTCAATCTTTCCGGTCTCGCAGAAAACAAAGCGGTTAATTGTATGATGAAATAATGAAGAGTTACCAAAGGAGTAATGATGATTAAAAGCAAGTAAATGAGGTTGTAAACAATGTAAAAAGATGGACCGGGGGCCATGGGTTCACTAGTGGAGTCTCTCAAGTAAATAAAATATGCATGTGATGGGTGAACGAATTACAGCTAGGCAATTGACAAGATCATGACACAAACCCAATTTAGCTATGACATAAAGAACATAATATTTATGGAGGCATCATGACATAAAGCGCAGACCGGCGCGCACGGAGGCGGTGACCGCCGGCGCGGCCGCGCACGGAGGCGACGCTACGAGGCGAACTAGCCCTAACGGAAGCTACGGGCGTGCTCTATGCGACAAGGAGAACTAGGCGGCGGCGGCGCGTAACCATTTGGTCACCGGAGGAGCTCCAGCGACCACTCCGCATGGCAGTGGATGGCGGCTCTTGGCGGGATCTAGATACGGAGGGGGAGAGAGAGGGATATGAGGTCTCGGAGGTGGCCCGGCTCACCCTGAGTACAAGGGCGCGGACGGCGAGGTCAGGGGAGGCCGTAATCGTCAACGATCTTGCCCGGAGCGCGGCGGTCAGAGTCGGAGAAGATGGCTCGATTCGCATGATTGGAGGCGTCCTAGGACGCACGGCTTGAGGAGGAGGTAGAGGTTGGTGATGCGGAGCTTCCAGCGCGGTTGGTTCGTCCCGGGGTCGACGGAGACGATGGGGATGCGGCAGTGGGCACAACCTAGCTCACGGCCATGGCGGCTAGGGTTAGGGTTAGAGTTTCGCGGGCGAAATGGGGGAGGGAGAGAGAGAGAGCAGCGCGTCGCCAGCCTTCTTATCCACGGGGTGGGGAGCACAGCGGCATGGCGACAGTGGCGAGCTGGTTCGACGGCGACGGCGGTGCGGGCACGGTCGCTACAGGGAGGAAGGTGACGATGTTTTTCTGAAAAACCCCCTAGCTCCTATTTCCCTTTTCTGATTTTCTCCTTTAAAAATAACTCCAGCTGCTTAAGTAATTTAATTGGGGCACTTAATTAATTAAGCAATTTATAAAATTCTGGAAATATTCATGTAGGCTCCCCATAACATATATAAGCTCCACAAAAATTGGTGTGGAAAAATAAAAAGTTTTTCATAACATTTGTTCATAGGGTTTACAAATGACAATTTTGATCAAGTGCAAAATCCATGTCATTGGGGTACTTAAACATTTTCAAATTAAGTGAAAATATTCATGAAGGCTCCCAATAGTATAATGAAGATCCCCATAATTTTAGTTGGGAAAATTTGGAATGTTTAACTTGGTTTCAACATAAGAATTGGTTTAACTCAAATTTGAAGTCCCAATTTATTTAATTGTTTGGCAAGAATTTGACTTTGCCAAATAATTATGAAATGCATTCTTGAAACTTCCTGGAAAAATATGGAAACTCAAGAATAATTTGTTTTGCCAATTTGAGCAATGCATTGAGGTTGGAAATTTTGGGATTGGATTTGTTTCCTTTTAATGTTTTCAAATCTTGCTTTATTTTTAAAGTAGCAATTTAAAATGTATGCCATGATGCAATGCATGAGATGCAAAAGTGGAAAAATTATTCATATTTTTCAGGTACCAAACTGGGGCTGTTACAAATCTACCCCCCTTATAGGAATATCGTCCCGAGATTCTAGAGTAGGAAGAGGGATGAGGGAAACATGACAACACGTATCTTTCACGATCTTCTCGAACCCGCGATGATCTTCCTTGTTGCAGAACTTAAGATAACCAACATGACATGTCGATGCGGCGGAAAGGACAGAAGATAGCTTGAAGTGACAGACAAAATGAACCTTGCCCAAAACCATAATCCATTGAGGAAAACTAGGAACGACTTGACCAAACAAAGGTCGAGCCGAGGATAGGACAAACGATCACTTTGTTCAGGATCTTTGTCCAAGACCAAGACATCACTTCAAACCACCCTGATGTGTAGCCAGTAGAGATTTGGAGCACCGCGAGGAGAAAGGACATCTTCTAGACTCCACGCTTTTGACATACAAGATGTTTTCGTAAGGTTGAAAGCTCGGGCCCTAACGTGACTGATGAATTCACACACTGTCCGTGTGATTGGGTAACACTTTGGGTTCACCTAAGAGGGAAAGATATATCACTGATCCACCATTAGATAGAGAGGTCAAACCTTATACATGAGCTATTCCCAAGATACAAGGAGTAGGGGGATCGACCGATAGATATTTAGCAACTTCGTGGTGATGTTCTCCTTGAGGTTCTAGATATCACACTCAGGCTTCGGAATAGCCTTCAATCGATCATCAAGCGAAGGTCGTACTTGAAGATAGAGAAAAGACCATAAGGGAAACTCTTAGATTAAGTTACACATGATCCTCATGGACAGTGGTTGATTTTAAAGATTTAAGAGATTTCGTCAGTAGATCCTCCGGTGAGGTGCGTAAACCACAACATCGAACTTGTCGGGTTACTAGTAGGCTTAGGTCATGCTCTTGATAAACTCCAAGCATCATTTATGCTTGAGGTTCCGAGTTAGTTAGGTGCGCAGACACTTCAGGCTTAGCAGGTCTGAAGGGGAGTGTGCAAAAGTTAACGGAAAGTAGGGTCACTAGATTCTCAAGACATGGGCTACAGTCAAGCTCCAGAACACGAGCTAGATCACGAGGTCCATGGGGTCACGACTACGAAGAGAAAATTGAACCAGCATGAACTCCAAGCACTGAAGCACAACTGAGTCCTGATTGGGAAACACCAGCAAGATGTTGAAATTCGACAACTTCTTCTTATTCAAGAACGAATCGGCCAGTGGCACACATGACGTATTTAGAGAACCGGAGGTAATAACCTACCATCTCAACAACAATCCGCACATGCATGACCAACTTGTGATTAAACCCGAGGAGACAAAGTGAACTTCACTCGGACCCCTGGCGACATATGTCCACCATTGCATATGGACAAGAGAAGAGCACTTCCAACATCCAGAACACGTACTAAGTGATGACACGAAGATGGTTCTGACAAGTTTCCAATATTACTCGACAACACGGTCAGGTGACAACCCGACAATACTTCTGGAAAGACATCCAGGATATCACGAACCACCGCATGTCACTGGTTGTGAGAGGAAACTTGCTTTTCAAGGAAAAGATGTGGTCTTGAGAGTTCCGACATGAATCTAACTTGTTGACCGAAGGTGTGCACCTAAACGAATGGACTTGGCAGCTCCTGACAACTCGGCTTGATGATATGATTACCAATCATGCTAAGAGGGCCATCAGAGTCCTTGGATTTCAAAGCAATAACAATTGCTAAGAGTATCCGATTACCACAACGATATTCATCCTCAACATTCTCGAGCCTGAGTAGCTCGGAGGTAGATGGATACGGAAAGGTAAGAGCATCACTTCATCAAGTTCGTCATGAGACTAAGCACGACCTCTTGATATAAAAGAGGGTGACACTCCAAGGTGGAACGGAACAAAAACTAGACAAGCTCTTACTCCGTGAACTACAATACTTTGACCTTGTCCGAGAAATGGACAAGGTACCGGAGTTTGTTTATCCTGACATCCCGAAGTGAGATGGCTAGACGAACCACAAGAATACCACGCATCAGAACACCCCAATGCACGATACAACTTGACTGTCAACTGGCAGGTCGAGGGCGATCAACATATTTAGGGTAAGGAACGGGCTAACAACAATTCCAAGATATTGCAGAAGCCATTGTTAGCACTCTTCCGACAACTAGTGCCGAAAGGGTTTCACGAACGAGTGTTATTGGCGGAACCACAACATCGATGGAAAACTTGCTAAGAGCAATCCTGTCGTGATTCAGATGGTTCCCTGACAGAGAGTCCAGCTAAAGCTAGTGACAGAGAAGATCATTACTGAGCAAATCAATTACGGCTGCAATCTGTAGCTTGAAGATTAACTTCAATTTTTGACAAACTGATGTACGGTTTGACAATTAACATCAGGGTTCAACGGGAAAGTTCTCGGGTTAAAGATCAACTTCATGTACTGGGACTCACAATAGCATAATGCTCACAAGGGTGACAACCCCCATGAATCATTACATCGGAGCTCTAGCACAATCCGGGACCTTCGGTTCAAGATCTTGGGCTAAAGCAAAGGAATGTCTTGATGATCCGCAATACTTCCTCTCTTCGGGCATTAGAGTTGGCAGATGAGCAGAGTTAACCAGTACACTAAAGGTAGAAGCCAACCCCGTGAACCTAGGTTAGAATTGCCGACGAGCTGAAGGACCATTAAAACAAATAGAGGTAAGATGACTCAGAGTTAGAGCGAGTTGGGTAAGGAGTAAAAAGAAACCTAAGAGGGTTTTCACAACTCATTTTTAGGTTATAAATAACTTTCACCAACACTAGACTCGACATCGACCAATAGAACGGGTTTCCTACAGGCAATCCTGCTCTGATACCAATTTGTAGCGCCCCGACCCCGGAATTATACAGAGATGCTATGTAACCCACAGGCCATGCTACACAATCGAGGGTTACTGGGGTTACCACTCCCAGGCCAAAACCTTTGGCTGGCGTGCTCGGAATGGATCATCGGCAATGCAACACCTCGATCATGCCATGAACACTGGCATAGCTATCAATGCATAATAGAGAGATCAAGACTGCAGAACATCTGGCACATCACAGACTCTATGACTCAAAGAGATCATAGTTCAACTCATATAATGAGAAAGATAGCAAATAACACGTCAGAGGTCACAGACCCAACATTACATCAAGCGGAAGCAAATTTAGTTGTCTAAACAACAAGATCCAAATTATGGCCTAAGAGGCCTACAATAACATATCCCAGCCAGCCTGTTCCATACGTCCCAAGCTGCCACCTAAGAACCCCAGACTACTCGTCGATGTCAACATAGAACCCACCTTCCTGTTCGGTGACGTCCTCCTCTGAAACAAACAATAATCAACAAAAAGAGACTGAGTACGACGTACTCGCAAGTTTAGTAGGGCGATATAGGCCCAATGCTATTTGGCTCTAAAGCTGTATAGTAGTTATTTTGCATAAAGCTAATTTTCCTTTTCAAAACATGACCCATGGCATCGACTACTCAGAAGGTTTTTCTCAAAGGGGATAAGGTAGTAAAATTTTATCTTCGGTTCACCTTGAACCAGTAGTAGCCAGAAACACCTCTCGTCTCCACCAAGGCACTCCCTCGAATCACCCTCGAGAAAATGAACCTTTTAACACACGTTGAGTTGCAACCTCTAGTTGCCAGATTTTAATTAAGATTCATGTTTTCTATGAGCTAATCCGCCTTTCCCAAGATTTGTCCATAACCGTGGACACGACTTTTCGAAAAGATTAAACCCTGCAGGGGTGTACTATTTTTACCACCGGTACCGTCCGACCCCTTGCCTGTATAGTTAGCTCTCTTCCGGGGAAAGCCGACAGGGCGGGCGCGGTTAAACCTTTACAATGTATGAGACTATCCAAGGGTCATCGTGGCGACATGACAAGTTTATCCAGCCTATTTCAGCCCCTGCCACCATCGCCACATCCTACACACACCACATCCTCATCATCGCACCTTCATCGCCTGCAACTCACACGCAAATGGAAAGCACAAACTAGAGGACCCTTGGATACGCCCGCACGAATTATTCGGTTAGTAAGGGGCCCATACCCCCACCGTTGGAAGCACGCTCGGTTCTTGGTTCTAGCTAAAAGCACTCTCAGCCTAGACGGCAAGAATGAGGCAAAACACCATCCCGATGGCAACTCATCCAAGCCTTTTAGCATTTTATCATTTACCACAAGTATCCACCATGTCCGAACATTCCATCAACATCGTCATTATGGAAATAAAATACCGGACAATTTAGCATTCGACTAAGCATGGCTAAGCATATATATATACAACAATTATATCTTTACTCAGGTCATCGCATCAAACCTATGGTTCATAGGAGGGATACATGTATTGGTTTAGGGAACATGCATTGCATAGGTTACTCTAGCATTTGACCAAAAGTTGACATAGAATCGAATGCAATATTATGGTGGATAAAATATTTGTATAAATCAATAGGATGATATATGCCAAGAAGGTTAGGTTATCTCTTGCCTTGCTGATAGTGCTGGTCGCGCGGATCGTCGAGGTATTGTGGTGGAACCTCGACTCCGAAATCTACCGAAACACAAACAATAACAGGAACGAATAAATAACACGAATACAAAGGTGCAATGCACACTCATGATGAGATGGTCAAATTATGCACTGAAATGGTATTGGGCATGACCCACAAGTTAAATGGAACCCCTAAAATAAATATCGCAATTAACGGGTTTAAACTCCATATTTAACTTAGTGAATTAAGCATTTACCCAAAATGTACAGTACTAAAATATGAGTTCTACATGCATGAAAATGACATTATTAGATAGGTATTGTTCTCCTGATCATTTTGGTACTTCGTTTGCAATTTTTCGATTAACGATGAAGAAATGGTGAATTAAACGATTATTCAAATTAGTTCATTTTAACCATTTCGAAAATGACATCAAAGGAAAAGTTGTTGTCATGCTGTGAGATTACCATAACTAGATAGCCTTTGTTTTGCTGATCACTTTGATATTTTATTCCAATTTTTGAGTAATTATTTCTCAAGTTATGCATTTTCCAAATTTAGATTATAATCTGCCATTTCAACTATTTCAAATTAACAGTAATTTAGATTATTCATTCTAACATGTAATTAGGACCAACATGAAGATATTATTTCTCTGAACATTTTGAGAGCTTAATTGTAATTTTTGGAGCAAGTATGATGAAGTTATGAATTTTTAAAGTTGGACTTTAATTCTGCCATTTTACAAAAGTCCAACAAGCTGCTATTTATTTTATTTAGTTGAACATGGGAATGGTGTTAACATGTAAAGTTATTTCCCCTGATCGTGTTGATATCTTATTTGCAAATTTTGGACAAATATTTCAGGAGATATGAATTTTACAAGTTTTATATGAATTTCTGTTTGAAAAAATAAAATCACAGGAAAAAGCCCGAGACGTTTTTCACCGGGGCCGAGCTAGCCACACTCGCTGTCAGCTGGGACCAGGGCCACGTCAGTGGCCACGTTGGCACCCAGGCCCACGGGCAGGTTTGACTACGGCGAAGCGCAGACCGGCGCGCACGGAGGCGGTGACCGCCAGCGCGGCCGCGCACGGAGGCGACGCTACGAGGCGAACTAGCCCTAACGGAAGCTACGGGCGTGCTCTACGCGACAAGGCGAACTAGGCGGCGGCGGCGCGTGACCATTTGGTCACCGGAGGAGCTCCGACGACCACTCCGCACAGCGGCGGACGGCGGCTCTCGACGGGATCTAGCTACAGAGGGGGAGAGAGAGGGATATGAGGTCTCGGAGGTGGCCCGGCTCACCCTGAGTACAAGGGCATGGACGGCAGAGGTCGGGGGAGGACGGAATCGTCGACGATCTTGCCCGGAGCGCGGCGGTCAGAGTCGGAGAAGATGGCTCGATTCGTGCGATTGGAGGCTTCCTAGCACGCACGGCTTGAGGAGGAGGTAGAGGTTGGTGATGCGGAGCTTCCAGCGCGGTTGGTTCGTCCCGGGGTCGACGGCGATGCGGCGGCGGGCACAACCTAGCTCACGGCCATGGCGGCTAGGTTAGGGTTAGGGTTTCGCGGGGGAAATGGGGGAGGGAGAGAGAGAGCAGCGCGTCAGGCAGCCTTCTTATCCACGGGGCGGGGAGCACAGCGGCATGGCGACAGTGGCGAGCTGGTTCGACTGTGACGGCGTTGCGGGCACGGTCGCTACAGGGAGGAAGGTGACGACGTTTTTCTGAAAAACCCCCTGGCTCCTATTTCCCTTTTCTGCTTTTCTCCTTTAAAAATAACTCCAGCAGCTTAAGTAATTTAATTGGGGCACTTAAGCAATTTATAAAATTCTGGAAATATTCATGTAGGCTCCCCATAACATATATAAGCTCCACAAAAATTGGTGTGGCAAAATAAAAAGTTTTGCATAACATTTGTTCATAGGGTTTACAAATGACAATTTTGATCAAGTGCAAAATCCATGTCATTGGGGTACTTAAACATTTTCAAATTAAGTGAAAATATTCATGGAGGCTCCCAATAGTATAATGAAGCTCCCCATAATTTTAGTTGGGAAAATTTGGAATGTTTAACTTGGTTTCAACATAAGAATTGGTTTAACTCAAATTTGAAGTCCCAATTTATTTAATTGTTTGGCAAGAATTTGACTTTGCCAAATAATTATGAAATGCATTCTTGGAACTTCCTGGACAAATATGGAAACTCAAGAATAATTTGTTTTGCCAATTTGAGCAATGCATTGAGGTTGGAAATTTTGGGATTGGATTTGTTTCCTTTTAATGTTTTCAAATCTTGCTTTATTTTTAAAGTAGCAATTTAAAATGTATGCCATGATGCAATGCATGAGATGCAAAAGTGGAAAAATTATTCATATTTTTTAGGTACCAAACTGGGGCTGTTACATCGGCTTGCTACCTCTCTTCGCGCTCACGGTTTCACGCCTTCCACAACTGATTCTTCATTGTTCCTTCTTCAGCGGCCTCAGGTTACGATGCATCTTTTGGTCTATGTAGATGATATTATCCTTATCAGTTCATCGAATTCAGCTGGTGATGCTCTCATTGCTGCCTCGGGTACTGACTTTGCTGTTAAAGATCTTGGTAACCTTCACTGCTTTCTTAGTTTGGAGGTCACCCATCGCGACCATAGTTTGATCATGACACAGAAGAAGTACTCTCTCGACCTGCTGCGCCGTGCTGGGATGCTCAAGTGCAAGCCAACTGCTACTCCTATGTCTCCCACTGACAAGATCACTGCTGTTGATGGTGAGCTTTTGTCCTCTGCTGATGCTACAGAGTATAGAAGTGTTGTTGGTGGCCTCCAGTACTTGACGATCACTCGCCCAGATATTTCCTTCGCTGTCAACAGAGTTTGCCAGTATCTTCATGCGCCACGCGACACACATTGGGCAGCTGTCAAGCGCATCTTGCGCTATGTGCATCTCATAGTGTCTCATGGTCTCCATCTTCGGCCGAACCCTTGTGGGGTTCTCTCGGCGTATTCCGATGCTGATTGGGCAGGCAGTCCAGATGACAGGCGATCCACGGGGGGCTATGCTATGTTCTTTGGCTCTAACCTGATCGCCTGGAGTGCTCGGAAACAAGCTACGGTCTCTCGTAGCAGTACTGAAGTGGAATACAAGGTTGTTGCCAATGCTACTGCAGAGCTTATTTGGGTACCGTCTTTGCTTCAGGAATTGGGAATCTCCCAAGCACAGCCTCCAGTTCTTTGGTGTGATAACATCGGCGCTACATATCTTTCAGCGAATCCAGTATTCCATGCCCGAACGAAACACATCGAAGTTGACTATCACTTTGTGAGGAAACGAGTTGCACAGAAGCTACTACAAATCAAGTTCATCTCTTCCAAAGATCAGCTCGCAGACATCTTCACCAAGCCACTGCCTCTACCACAGTTCGAGGCCTGCAGGCGCAATCTTACCCTTCTAGATTCTTTAGAAAGTGGCTAAGATTGAGGGAGGGTGTTAGAGTTGTATTGTAGCTTCATATGTAAACCAAACCATATTGGTATTGGTCATGTATTGTACCCTGTATATCACTATAAATATATGAGATAGGCCACCCTAGAGGTTGTGCCGGTTCCTCCCAAATATTATTTGGCTTACAGACTTATTACTCAATAGTACTCCAAAGGCTTGATTTAGCACAAGTGTTACACCAGAGGGCAGGTGCTGCTAATCTGGCTCATGTGGGACTCGAGAGGATCTGGTGGTGGTGGGAAATGGTAGGTGAGAAATTTGCGTTGGCTTTTATGCCGATCAGGGGGCCGACGAGTCTGGCTAGCGGGATCATGCCGTGCCAAACATGATTGGATTAGGTTCTGACACTTTTCGGTGGTTGGTGAAAATGCTTTGATATACTAGTCTAAATTACGGAGACACCCTTGCGAGTTAGGGCGTCAGTTAGGTGGGCACAGTGCTGATCGTGCATATGTTAGGGTCACGCCTTTTTTTTTCTTTTGAACTAGGGTCACACCTCGAAGTCTCGCTAGATAGAAGGCTGCAGTGTAACGGAAAGTCCAACCATGATTTTATTCAGAATTTTTTGAAACGAAAATGTGGGGATTCGAATTTTTTTTGAAAATCAAACTCCATGGAGCTCGGCCTTCATATCGCCGCTCTCTGCAGTGTAAAAATCGTACTACGTTCCAAAAAAAACCTAAAAAAATGCGTATAAATTTATTAAATATATTTTCATATTAAATCTATAGAATGTTATTATTATTGTTAGTTTTTCAATAAACTTTGTCAAAGTTGATATTGGTTGACTTCAGAATGTTTTTATACGCCTTGTTTTGAGAAACGGAGGTAGTAGCAGAGTTTCTCACAAACGTCATATTGTTCGAGTTTGCTCCTAAAGTTTTTTCATTCAAATCTTACAATTTTTGTCTCAACCTTCAAATCTTCTTTTATCCGCAAAGGCTCAGCCTCAACTTAACTTCACAATGTCCTGTGGGGCAAGGCTAGATTACCATAGATCTCCCTCCGTCCCTATATTGTTTGAAATAACAAATTGCATTGTAGGATGGGGGGATTAGTAACATGTACTCGCAAAAGAAAGGACATGCCTCCATGGAGTCTCACGAGAGTAACGACTTTCACAAGACATATGCGAGTGAGAGTTGGAGACTCACACCTCAGCTTGCATCACCTATCCCAAATTCCCAATAGGAGTCACATAGCGTGAAATTAATCTACCTAAAAACTAAATTTTAAAATGTCAAAATTCTTAATAAAATTTTGATCATACATCCGGATATTTTATGTAAGCACACCAAGTTTTGGCAAAAAAAAATCTGGCCTGTGTAAAAAAGACAATTTTCGGTGCTCCAAAATGAGTTTTCACGAAACATTTTGTCTTTCTACACAAGCTACACATTTTTTTAGCGAAACTTTGTGTGCTATCATAGAACGTACGGATGTACACTCGAAATTCTTGTTCCGAATTTTGTAAAATTTCAAATATATTTAAAATGCATTTTCTATAACGGGTGCATCTAAACCTATGAGCCAAAGCACCAAGTTCTCACATACCCACCAACCCAAAGATCTTCTCTAATGCATTGTTATGTAGCAATTGTACCTAAGTAAGGTTGCATTTATGCTTGTTTGTTATTAAGCCAACAACTTTTTTTTTGCCTATAGTCTCTGCAAGAGCAATATGTTAGTTAACATATACTCCATCCGTTCCATAATATAAGATGTTTTAGAGCTTTTCCACATTCATATTTGTACCACATGTATCTAGACATGTTTTAGTGTATGTGTTCACCCACTTTCCATTCTTTTAGTCCGAATCTAGACAACATGTGAAACATCTAAAACATCTTATATTGTGGAACGGAGGGAGTAACTTCTATATTTTTATTCATTAAATACAGTGTCACACAACAATTTGCTTATGATATTGTGCCAAGATATATACATCCCTTAGTGAATGCCTAACACGAACAACAATACTTAGTTCGTACATTTTAGATTTTTTCAAAGTTGAACTTTTAAAAGTTTGACCAATTATATACGAAAAATTCAACTCCTATAATAACAAATACATATAATATGAAATTTGTTTTCTGATAATTTTAATATAATTAAATTTTATTTTATGTGTTGATAATTTTTTATATATTTAACCAAATTTTATAAAATTTAACTTTAACTAAACCCAATACAATGAGATTGTGAACGAAGGTAGCAGTACGGAACTCTTCAAACGCTGGGAAGCCAAATATAGTCCCTGGCCACGGAGGTCCCAACAAATCGCAACACCCGCACGCACCATCCAAAGTCCAAAACGCCCCAGCCCCACACGCAAGCCTGATCCGATCCTATCGCCCACTAAAACATCAGGGAGATATTTCGGTATCTTTAAATGTTTTTCAAAATAATAGTATATCCTATACTGCAGATGGGGCCCACGTCCACCCTCCGGTATGGTCTTTAAATGCGCTGGCAACATTGCTCACTGCGTTCTCTCTCCTCCTTCCCGTGCCACCGCCGCCCTCCCCACCTGCCCCGCCCCGCCCGCCCGCTCCCGATCTCCGAGGCAAGCATCGCCGCCGAGGCAGCCATGGCGTTCGAGAAGATCAAGGTCGCCAACCCCATCGTCGAGATGGACGGTCAGACCCCGCTCCTCCTCCCCCTCCCCCTCCTCGGCAGATCTATCTCGCGCCCACGGCGCCGCTCGCTCACCGATATTGTAAACGATACCTGTGCTGAATTTCGTTTTCTGGCCAGGGGTCTTACAGAGAGATCTGCGAGATCTAGCTATCGTTATGCCCCTCTTTAATCTCTAATAACTGTTTGCTTAGTGTCTCCGATCTATCTGCCTAGTCGGATTGCCACTGTGATTTTGCGGTAACTCGGGAGGCGATTCACGGGATCACTGTGGTGTCAGAGATCGGAGTTGGATATGTAGATGACGACATAATTGCATATGCATCACAGCACGTGAGTGCAATCGTGATGATCTATCATCTATGGGCAGAGGGGAGGTGTAGAGTTGGGACGTACTCTTCTTGGGAAATACTTCCAACGGCCGTATAACTACCGGATCTCGTTTCTGAAATCAAAATCTGTAATCTCAAGTATTTCTCGCTCACTTGTTCGTGCTTTGGGTCCAATCGTAGCCATTGCCACATGTCCACGTCGTATGTTTCACAGCGTAGCTCATAGTTAAAATGAACAGAATGGCAGCTTTCAGTGTTATCAGTAAGTTTGGAAAAAAGGAGATACTTCTGATAGGCGTGTAATTAGCAGATCTCGTTTCTGAAATCTACTTTCAAAAACTGTATTCTCAAGTATTTCTCGATCACTTGTTCGCGCTTTGGGTCCAATTATAGCCAGTGCTACAGCCTGCATGGCCGCATATACGTAGCATATATTAGCTCATCTTTAAAATTAAAAGAATGGACATCTTTCAGTGGTAGCAATAAGTCTGGAAAACGGATATATTTGTAGTATTTTTTCATAGTAAATACTAAATAAACTGTTTATTTATTTGTCCACTGCCGTGCTGATATCTTGTTATTTACCTACAGGCGATGAGATGACCAGAATATTCTGGCAATATATCAAGGACAAGGTAATCAATATGCCGTAGCTCCATCTGTTCTGATAATTCTGTTTTGCTTGGTCCATTTGTGTTCCATATGCTATTGTCTAATCATTTCGTTTGTTTCAGCTTATCTTCCCGTTTTTGGACTTGGACATCAAGTACTATGACCTGGGAGTTCTGCACCGCGATGCAACTGATGACAAGGTCACGGTGGAGGCTGCAGAAGCTACTCTCAAGTAAGAAGTTTTGATAAGTTATGTTGTATGCATCTCCTTGAAATTAGATACCTTGTCAGAAGGCTTTGGGCATTCACTTCACCACACTCTTTTTACTATGTTGTTCTATATTGCTTGATCTAATCCAATGTTTTTTAGGTACAATGTGGCTATCAAGTGTGCAACTATTACTCCAGGTACATTTCACTCTTAAGCTTATGCAGCTCAAGTATATTTTCTTCATATTGTCGAAACACTGACACTATTTGACGATATTTCTAATATCTGGGCTACTTTAACACCATAACAGATGAAGATCGGGTTAAGGAGTTCAACCTAAAACAAATGTGGAGAAGCCCAAATGGCACAATTAGGAACATTATAAACGGTATGCTGCCGCTGTATTTCAGTATAATTGACAGTATCAGTTTTTAACATTTCTTTTCATGCTTGATACCTTCAGGTACTGTGTTCAGAGAGCCAATCATGTGCAAGAATGTTCCAAAGCTTGTTCCAGGTAAAGATGATTAAGACTACTACACATTGTTTTCAGGGTAAATTACTACACATTTTGAGATGCAAAGTTTTCCTTCTAAATTGAACTTTATGTGTAAATCAGGATGGACTAAGCCCATTTGCATTGGAAGGCATGCCTTCGGTGATCAATACCGAGCAACTGATGCAGTTATTAAGGGACCTGGCAAACTCAGACTAGTTTTCGGTATGGCTGCATAATCACTCCTCGTAAAATGAAGTCTGAAAGAATAAAGTCTTTCGGTAATTCTTTATTTCACATATATGAATGTATTGTTTCTTCAATGAACTTATTGTTTCTTTTTTCTTTGTTCTACTGGCAGAGGGGAAAGACGAGACAGTTGACCTGGAGGTGTTCAACTTCACTGGTGCTGGAGGAGTTGCCTTGTCTATGTACAACACAGATGAGGTACTAGTATCTCTGAACTGGTTTCCTGTAATTGCAAATAATGTTTGCATTTTGCTGTATATCCCTGACATCCAATTAATTAATTACTGTTAACAGTCAATTCAAGGTTTCGCAGCGGCTTCTATGGCAATTGCTTATGAGAAGAAATGGCCTTTGTACCTTAGCACAAAAAACACAATCCTTAAGAAATATGATGGCAGGTAATTGATCGGTGCACTTAAACTATTGTTTAAAGCTTGTCTGAAACAATTCGACAAGGTGTAATATTATTTATTTTGTAGGTTCAAGGACATATTCCAGGCGATCTATGAAGCTGACTGGAAATCCAAATTTGAGGCTGCCGGAATATGGTAGATTTTCAACCTATCTTGCTTCGAGCTGTCTTGGAACTGTTGTCACAGTACGTCATGAGCTTGTTTTTCATAGGTATGAACATCGTCTCATTGATGACATGGTTGCCTATGCACTTAAGAGCGAAGGAGGCTATGTTTGGGCTTGCAAGAACTACGACGGAGATGTACAGAGTGATTTCTTAGCTCAAGGTTACAATACACAAACTTCTGAGGCTGCATAAAATATTCTGAAATCTTCCTTCTGTCCCTTGCTCAATATAACCAATGCTCAAGTATTTTCAGCTGTAAATAACTCTTATCAATTTGCGTGCAGGTTTTGGTTCTTTGGGCTTGATGACATCAGTATTGGTATGTATTTTCCCAATTAGTACTGAAGTTCTTGACTATTTTGTCTCCAGTGTGAAAAAGTCTGTACTCTGCTCATATCCTCGTCAATATTTCTAGATGTGTCCTGATGGCAAAACCATCGAAGCTGAAGCTGCCCATGGCACAGTTACCCGTCATTTCCGTGTTCACCAGAAAGGTGGTGAAACCAGCACAAACAGCATTGCTTCAATCTTTGCCTGGACAAGAGGACTTGCACACAGGTGCAGCTTTTACTTTGTCTATACCAGTGCAAGTGTGCAACCCTTGGTACACTTGTATATGAGGGCAGTTTTCATCTTTATTCATCAATAAGTAGTGGCGTGTGACAGCATCACCCTTTTTTTGTGTGTGTGTGACCAAAATAGTAATCAAAACAAGTGTATCTTTGCTCCTTTGCTGGTTCACTAATGTTAACTCATATTTCCGCAATGCAGGGCAAAGCTAGATGACAATGCTAGGCTTCTTGATTTCACACAGAAACTTGAGGATGCATGTGTCGGAACTGTGGAGTCAGGGAAGATGACCAAGGATCTAGCACTTCTTGTTCATGGATCTTCGAAGTATGTTATTCTACTCAGCTTTACCTCTTTTTTTATGAATAGCTCCCCTTCTACTGTATTATTTTCTTTGCATCTATCTTCATTATATTATTACCCTGAATTCCTCCTGATTGATATCTCATTATGTTGTTTCCTTTGAATTGCAGGGTTACAAGAGCAGATTACCTGAACACTGAAGAGTTCATTGACGCAGTTGCTGCGGAGCTTCAATCAAGACTGGCAGCCAACTGAACTTACAAGAAAATCTCATCCACATCAGTGCTTCAGTAGTCATTATCCAACGATTTGAGTCATTTTGGTTATGTCGCCATTATCTGTCACACTTTCTTCCCCCGAACAGAATGAGCTTTTACTGCACCATGGCAAATTATTGTCAAAATGCACGTGATTCTGTAGAAGCCGATGTTATGTAAGTGGAGCTCTAAATAAAGGACGCCTATAGAACGATTGTTCACCTCCGATGATTGGGTTATATAGCTTACAGCTTTCGATTCACATTTGGATCATTGGATGGATATGCTTGCAGTTTGCTCTTTTAAAATGCTTAGTACTGTAGAAAAGAATTCTGGCTACAGGCGTCTTTTTGAAATCCAGTTTGACATCTTCAAATGTGAAGGAAAAAAATCACGGGCCGAACCTATCAATATCTTTTTTTCACTATTATTAAATGTGGGATACAACTAGTTCTCCATAAAGCACTAGTGAATCTCATACATCAAGATTTCATAAATTTTGAATACAACACTATTCATAAAATTATTTTGGAAGCATGCACCATAATTTCCATCTACGTGTTGTTGTTTCACTGATTGTATAAAATAGTTATGTTTGTGTGCATTTGAGATCTTTCTATTTTGCAACACTGGCGTCTTCACTCGTTGACATTATATAAACGAAGCAGTCATAAATCCATCAATACTAACCATCTGAAATTTAGGTTGGTAATTGTCGTAAATTACTTATCATGTTATAAGTTATAACCTATATGCATGATATATCATGTCCAGTGATGATACTTAAAATCTTGTCATAACAATTAAAAAAAAATGGACAATTCATGGGCTACATTCATTTTCAGCTGGTTTGATTATGGCATCTTGTCATTGTTAATGTAATCTTTTAGTAAACATATATATCTCATGCAGGCTATTATACTACTCCGTAGTTTTGCTAGTTCAATAACTTACGTCCTTCCAAACAAGCTGCCTTGGTTTTACACGTGATACTAAATGTCTAAATGTCGAAGATGAAAAATATTGTATAATGACAAAAATTGCAGGAACCGGCTTCCGGTGTGTTAATCACGTTGAACAGAAAGTCGCGGCTGCAAGAGTAGGTGCAAGAGTAGGTACTACGCTAAGCCTTCACCGCGAGCTAATATAAGTACATGCTTAGTTTGGGTCGCTCCCTTTCTTTGATGGGCTTGATTATAGTTTTACTCCTGATTTGCTTATTTCAATTGTTTGTTTGTCAGGAACTAAGATAAGAGTCATACATGTCACATGCTTCTGTATTGACCCGAATGACCGTATCATAGTAATGTTGTTGAAATTTCCATGTAATGGATGAAACATGATTTAAAACAATACCACTTTCTGTCTTACGATCAAGTAATTTTCATAATGTACTGTTGTTCATCCTATTTTAAGTTGCGGCCAATCATTTTATCTTAAACAATGTCACTTTCTATTGCAATCAACCGTTTACATGTTTCATAAAGAAATTTAATTGCTTATTTGGCTCTGATATTATCAATCCCTCGTGCACATAATACATGATGTTTTGCATAGTTCATTGATGTAACATTCTTTACACTATTTTTATAGTGTAGTTAAAACTAAGAGGCCTTCCTCGGAAGGGACGATACAAAAATCTTTCTGACACCCTCACACAACAATGTTGATGCAGTCAACCTTCTTAGGAGCAAATCACTACATGTGATAAAATCTCAATGCTCTACTAAATGCAGAAAAAGGGTGTAGCTGCTCTTCAATCTGTAGCTGCAATGTTGAGGATGAGCACAAAAGATTCGATCAAATCTATTAATAAATAAAAACGTGATATTGGTGAAGCTAAGAAAATTATAACAAAGTCTTGTGTTACCGTGTAAGATTCAGACCTTGTCCATTAACTGTTGTAATCTAGATTCTGACTAAGGACTTTTCGTGCAAAGTATGTTGCTCTTGATGAATTCAAAGATAATTTTAGTTGGTCCTTTGACATTATGTAATAATTGATTTAGGTTTTAAAATTTAATTTAGGTAATCTGCCTACTGATATCCTCAGGGCGCCGATAAATAATTTTCTTAATTAGTGGGCCGTCTAATGGGCTTTTATAATGGCCCTGAAAATAAGAGAAAACAACTCGACTATGTACTGACTTGTATGGCAAAAAAATTCCTCATCGGACAAAAATGGGCAATATTGGTCCTGCCAGCCACTTTAATGGGCTTTAATGGGGCGGCCTGCCTAAGCTTAATGCATGGGCTTTTGCTATACTAGCATGCCTACTGGGCTCTTGAGGGCTGTCCCGACTAAGTTTAATGGGCTTATGATGGGTTGATCATCTGCAAATGGTAGAATAAATGCCACATCATACAAAACATGCTTGCATGGACGTGCAGATAATTCCACCTGCATTTCGGTGCTGCAACATCATATAACGCCATGGTGTCAACGGTAACATCGTTATCCATGTGGTAGTTAAGCATCAATAAGTCGTTTCAGTGTCACAAAAATCACATTAACCACAACAGTTTTTCTCGGGTTGGTGCGCAACCATCTACCATGGTAGATTGATCCGCCATGTTGTTGTTACCATGGTTGGTATTTTGTTGCAGAAACCGTTTTGACCATGAAAAAGGCTCTTCTACCACGCAAACTAGCCTAAAAGCCCACTTTTCTTATAGTCTTATGGCTTAGTTTCCTTCCTAAAGTGTATTGTAACAGAAAGTCACATAGGAATACATGGTTTCTTTCTTTTCGAAATAAATTTGCTAATGGAAAGACGAAAATCATCGAATCCATTAATGAAACCAATCAAAAACACCTTGGAAACCTCTACATTAAATGTAACCATCATTGACATTTTGAGCTTTTGTTTAGAGTATGGGTACAAACAAAAACACGTGGAGGCTACAAACATACACACGTGGATACTACCAGAACAAGTGGGAGAGAATTACTATTTCACAACATTCAAGCGAATACCCAAAAATATTACTAAAAGTTCCTTTGAGATCCCTCCCAACTCCCAAGACAGTGTTTGTTGCTATCCTTCACCGTCATCGAAACACTCGTTGTAGAACTACCCTAGCCTCCATCGTGCCCAGATCATGGCCAACACAATTGCAAGAAAATCTTTGAAAATCAATGAACATGGTTGCTGACTTGCTGCTAAGTAGGGAGACACGTGTCGATGTGGCATGTCAACCATGGAATGTACCACACCAACCAAGATGGATCCGCCGCTTCCCATTGACATTATCTGGGAAGAGTGCCAATACCGTCGCCACCGAACCTCAAACCCTATTCCAGATACTCCATCTTCTTCCCGCTACCGGCATTTTCTAGAAAGACATCAATCACCAACCATGAACAGGGACACAAAGCTCGCCACCCCAAGTGAACAACAAGCACACAAGACCACTGGCTCGCCACGTCACTGTGGGGAACACCGTCTTGCCGAGGACGAGACCTGGAGGTTTATCGGTTCGTCTTTCATAGAGAGATTTTACCTTTCTCCATTTGGTTTTGTCCTCCCTTGTTGGACTATGATATTTTTCTGTATATTCTTGTAGAGCTCATCGTTACGATTTTAACAAGACCAAGATCATCGAAAACGGAGTCCGGATGCAAAAGTTATGCCCGTTTTCGTTTTGCTCTTTATGCAGTTTTTCAGTGGGGCGGAAGTTCCGGCCCTGAGGCCGGAAATCCCGGCCCCCGGAAGTTCCGGCCCAAGCACCGGATGTTCTGGCCGATATTTTCATTTGAGCATTTTTGGCTAAGTTCTTTCGGCGTTTCTCTCTAGAGGGGGTCCGGATTTTTTCCCCGGAAATTTCCGTGGGGGCGGAAATTCGAGTCCTTTGTCCGGAATATCCAGCCCAGGAAATATTTGGCTAAGTCGTTTTCGCATTTTCTCTCTGGAGGGGGTCCGGATTTTTGCACCGGAGGTTTGCACCGGAAATTTCCGGACCACCGGAAGTTCCGGTACATAAGACCGGAATTTCCGGCCCCTCGCTGCCCCCAATGGTTAAATTTTGGGGGAGGCTATAAATAGCCTCCTTCTTCCCCAAGAGGTAGCTGGCCCACTTTCCCTCTCTCTCCTCCATTGTTACAAATCTTGTGAGCTTGATTCCTCTCAATCCCTCCAATGATTCTTGCCCAAATTTAGGGATTCAAGAGAGGAGATCTAAATCTACAATTCCGCCAATCCATTCCTCCTCTAAGTGAGGGGAACCTAGTAGATCTAGATTTTGGAGTTCTTAGTGTTTCTCCTCTTTGTTCTTCCTCTTAAATCCCTCCATAGCATTAGTTGCTTTGGTTGGATTTTGGAGAGAAGGACTTGACCACTTAGTGTGTTCTTGCCTTTTGCATTTGTTGCATCGGGTTGTGCTCTCCACGAAGATTCGTGGGATTGAAGTTGAGAAGCTTGTTACTCTTGGGTGCATTGTGTTCCCAAGAGCTTGTGCCTCTTGGGTGCATTGTGTACCCTAGACGGTTTGGTGTGCCGTGAAGACTTCGAGTTGTGAAGCTTCAGGAAGATTTGGGAGCCCCCAATTTGGTTGTGGGTGTGTGCCCCAAGATCGTTGTAAAGTCTCCAGATTCCGCCTTAAAGGATTCCGATAGTGGAAGGTGAACCTAACCCTTGGGGTGAGGTTCATCGGAGAATAGGGTGAGGCCTTTGTGGCATTTTGAGTAGGCCTCTTGTGGCGAGCTCCACCCCTCCAACGAGATGTACTCCCTTAACAAGGAGGAACTCGGGAATACATCCTCGTCTCCGCGTGCCTCGGTTATTTCTATACCCGAGCTCTTTACTTATGCAATTTATATTGTGATAGCCTTCGTGCTTGAAGTTTTATATCTTGCTATCACCTTGTTGCTTGCCTTGCTTAGCATAAGTTGTTGGTGCACATAGGTGGGCCTAGTTTATTTAGGTTGTTGGCTTGTTAATTTAAACACCTAGTTTTATTCTGCAATTATCAAGCCTTAAACCGGAAAAGTTTTAATCGGCTATTCACCCCCCTCTAGGCGACATCGTTTGTTCTTTCAATTGGTATCAGAGCCTCGGCTCTCTTTTTGGGCTTTACCGCCTAGAGAGTAAAGATGTCGTTTAGAGAATTAGTGCACGATCCCACTTTCATATTTTATGGCACAAATTTTAATGTTTCGAAAACCCATATGCTTAGTCACTTACGGGTCATGGACCACAATATTGAGCGTATCTTACATATAGGTTTTTCTACTCCAAATGATTACGAAAGTATGACTTTAGAGGATGAGAAAAACTTATATCTGGATGCTCTAGCTTCTAATGAGTTTTGCAAATTTTTGAGTGTTGTAGTTTTTGAGTCAATCATGCCTCTCCGGAACGCTCATGAATTGTGGACAAAGCTTCAAGATAAATACGACAAGTCCATAACTATTGAGGATGATTGGTCTCCCTCCACCTCCGGGCATAATGAGTTCTCAACTTCGTCTACTTCACCAAAATGTGGTAAGCCACAAACTAATGTGATGGTGAGTAGTGATAGGTTGTGCAATATTGATAGTGAGCTTATTGTTGATGATCTTTTATCTCTATCTTGTTGCAATGCCTCATATTTGGACCTAAACACACATAGCACTATAAATGATTTACATGCTAGTGTTGATAGTCCTTGCATATCATCCGAAAATTGCTTGGATAAATCTCTTGATGATATGCTTGCTCTATCTTGTTGCCATGATAAAAATGCTTGTGTTCCCTCTAACTCTTGTATGAATAATAATGTAGAGGAAACCCAATTAGCTATGGAACAAGATGTGAACTTAAGTAGTTCAAAAATTAATTGTTCTTCTTCATCAACCATCTTTTGCGTTATGGCTAAATCCTCATGTAGTGATGATAATGATAATGATAATAATGATGAAGAATATTATAATAATGATGATGAAGAAAATAATGATGAACTCCTTCATAATAAAGGTCTAATGGTTCTTAAGGCTATTTCAAATAATAAAAATGCTTGTGATAACCTCTATGAAATCATGAGCACCCTTATTGGGCGAGGGGATACTATTAAGGCCTTAGAAACAAGCCTTGAAGAAAAGGGTAAGATTAAAAGAGATGATGCTATGAAAAAGGCATCGTTAGAAGATGCCCTTGAGGAAGAGCAAGAGACTCGGGCTTCTCTTGAGGAGAAAATCAAATCTATTGAGGAGTCTCATAATGAAATAATTGCTAAACTCATTAAAGAACGTGACCATGCTCATGCTAAATATAAAGTCACGAAAAAGGAAAATGCTAGCTTTAAGGAAGAGCTTGCCAAGTTGTCTCCTTCCATTCCTAATGTTAATGATGTTGTGCTACTAACTCCACTTCTTGTGAAGCATCTATTTTGAAGGAGAATGTTGAGTTAAGGGTTCAACTTGAGTTGCTAATTAGCAAGTATGGGAAGTTGGAAGAAAGTCATGAAAAGCTATCTAGCTCGAATGATGATCTTATAGCATCCTATGCTAGTCTAAAGTTAGCTCATGAGGATATCACTATCAAGGTAACATCTTGTGAGCCTCATGTGGATAATAGCACAACTTTAACTAAAAATGCTATATTGCCATGTGCTAGTCCTAGTAGTTCATCCACTCAAAATGTTGATACATCATGTGATGAATTACTATCCATGCCTTGTTTCTCTAACAATGAAGCTTCTACATCCTCTAGTGCTTTTGTTGCCACTAACCATGTAGAGGAAATAAAAGATCTCAAGGCCCAAGTCACTTCTTTGAAGAAAGACTTGGTAAAGCGTCATGAAGGGAAGAGCGCACTTGACAACGTGTTGAGTGTGCAACAATCCCCTAATGACAAGAGTGGACTTGGATTCAACTCCAACAACAAGAATACGTACAAGAGTGATAAGAAGAAGGGCCAAGTACAAGTCAAGAATCCGGCCAAGATCACTTGCTTCAAGTGCAAGATTGAAGGGCACCATGTTAGGGATTGCCCAATGAAGAAGAAGCCTCTTAGTGAGAAGCAACTAGGGAAGCAGCCTCTTGTTCAATCTCGTGCTCAACCACGAGTTGAACAAAGGCCACCTCCTAAGAAGACTCAAGTCAATGCTCCTCAAGTTGAGGAGCCTATTAAGAAGAAAGAGAAGAGTCGATGTTGCTACCTTTGCCGTGGCAAGGGTCACTTTGCTTCCTCATGCACTAATGGTACCCTATCCAACCCTATTATAATTGATGATGCTTATTCTCTTGGGAAGGATAGAATTGGCAATGTGTTTGCCAAATATGTGGGGACTCAAAGTGGTGTCAAGAAAATAACCATTTGGGTTCCCAAACCTATTGTGACTAACCACTTAGGACCCAACTTGGTTGGGGACCAACAAGCTTCAACTTGATCAATAGGTGTTGGTGGAGGGCATTGGAGACTTGGCTACTTTTGAAGAATTAAGGGATCTTCATGGTTATATTTCCTCAAGCCAAGTCAATTGGAATATATTGCTCTACATCATATCCAATGCTTCCTCCTTGCGGTAACTTGTATGTAATTCATATATACATTGAAAGTTGCTTGCTCCCTTGCATGTGTTAGTTTTGTTCCTATCATGTGCTTGTATATGTTGTGCCTATTACTTACCTTGAGCAATCAAGTTTGTGTACGTTAATTTGCGCATGATATATGTGTAAACTTTGTGTTGAGCTTTATTGGATCTTGTGTTGATTTCAATTGGCTCTTTTGAGATATTAATGGACTATCCCATTTTGGGGGAGTGATATGCTTTGTACACTTAACAAACCTATAAATGTGTGTACATGAGGCACACCACCTAGTATTGATTATTTTAATATTATCTAGTTACTATTTGGTATGTCACATTCATGAGAAATTCAAATTCTACAATGTCCATTAATTTCTCTAGTTGGTTTTATTTGCCTCTTGCTTAGATAAAATGATTTATCACATTATGGGGGAGTAACAAGCTATGTGCATATTACAATCCCACAAAATGTGAACATTTAAGGTTTGACACTTATATTTGATATTGTAATTATCTTATTCCTATGTGGCATGTTTGCTCGAACAAGTTCCAATTTTCCTTTGGTTATCTTTTGGCTCTTGTTGGTGTGAGTTTGCTTGGTGTAGTTTTTCTCTAATATGCATTTCCATATATTATTTGAGAAACCATTTGTTCCATTTTATTCTAACCATGGCTTTACCGGTTGGTTTGAATAATTGAAACTACCAACAAACTTTATTAAAATATGGTGTTTTATCTCTTATCTCTTGCCATATGATTTATCTTGTGACGATGACCATGGATATCTCTACTCACCGGGAACTTATTTCCTTATACTCATTGTCCTTGGACAATTGATATTCACACTTGTGGTAGAATATTTTTGTTCATCTTCATATTGGCTCTTGCGTTGAATTGCCTTATTTATTGCCAAAATATTTATTTTGACTCCCGTTGTCTTCCTTGCCTCTTGCATGGATCCTATTTTTCAATTGGTATAGTTTAGTGTTGTAAATAACATATGGAGAGTAATGATCCCTTGTGTGTGCATTTTGTATTCAAATGCAAATATCAAGATAATGCATGAATCTTGGGGGAGCTTTTCTTTTATTATTTAGAACCCTATCCTATCAATCAATATTTGATCCTTTCAATTGGCATTTAATTCCTATCTTTTGTGTTTATGAAAAAAAATCTTTTTCTTTTAATGCTTTGTGCCGTCATGAAAAGTGTAGAGGGTGTTTGGTTTATTTGGTGTAACCTAGCTCTCACTTGGGAGTCTTGCTTTCTCATTTCTTGTTTTATGTTTATCCTCTAGAATGAGAAAATCCTTTGACATGTTTCTTTATTTTATCTTATATGCTCATTGGCCTTGCTTTGGTACCATCAATTGGTATCACTTGGAATTTGATATCTCCTCCATAGATATTTGTTTCAATTGATACTTATTGTGGGAGTTTTGATACCTTATTTCTTTATTTTACTTTACTTGATTTCGGTCAAGTATTATCCTCTTCTTGGTATCTTTTCTCCTAGTTGGTATCTTATTTTCAATTGGTGTCTTATCGATCATGTGTTGTTTTGATTCGATTCCTATTGATATCACACTTCATGTGTTGATGTGTTTTGGAATCAATCATATGTTGATTTGATTTTTCCTCAATCATGTGTTGATTTGGATTTTGATATAATTTGGACAACCTTTTTGTGTCACACTTTGGTGAGCTCTCTTCTTGCTTTACTTGGTGTTTTCGTCCAAATTGTATCTCGTTTGGTTCTTGAAAGACTTTGCATGTATATTCTCTATTATATATATTATATGGCATGTTTGTCTTTCTTGATCCAATATATAGGGTATACTCCATCGAATCCTAAATCGGCTAAGATGTGCATGAAATTCAATTTCGTATCTATATGCACATATTTATGTGGAGTATGTCCTATATATTGTAGTTTATCTAACTACTATGGGACCCAATGAGTTTGGAAACCATTTTGTGCTTGAATTTTGTTTTAGGTTCAATGGAGATGCATTGGATGCTTGCCTCATTCATAAGGAAGGTGTTCTCACCGTGTGATTATCGGAGTCAAGCTTTGATGATAAACAAACTCTTATCTTCTTCATCGTCAATGTATCTCGGTAACAAGTATCTACCTCATGCTTGCTTTTATAGTCTCAAGCTTGTGTAGGTTGCTTCTTGGCATGAAAGCTTTTATGTGCAATTGTTGTGGTTTTGGCTTATTTTCTTCACTTGGTATATATTTGTGATGAAATTGCAAAAAACCTTTTTCTTCAATTGGTATTCCTTATTTGTGATACTTTTTGCCTATCTCAAAGCATCTCCACTATCTCTTGTTCCCTTAGTGATATGTGTGATGTCTTTGATATTTTTGAAGTTCATTTATATACAATGAGATAAATTTGAGCTATGTGCTATGCTTTTAAGCAATAATCTCGTTTGTATATTCATGACTTCCCTTTTTGGACACCGTGGTCTCCACTTCTTTGACCATTTCATATGTGCAAGTTACTTTGTGGATGTATATCATCAATGATTTGTCTACTTAAAAACCTATACATGTGAGAGAGGTCACCTTTTAGTTGGTATCCTATTTCTTTTGAGTTACCTTGATTTTATCTATAATTCTTTGGTGGCTCCAAATTTGCCTCATGTGCTTGTTGATGATCTTTGTCCTCATGCCTACCTCGGTGAGCATGTTGATTGCTTTTAGCTAAATTTTTTCACTAGCTCTTGGCTTTTTCAATTGGTTTTAGTTTCCAATTGGTATCCCTAAGCTTGTGAACATATTCCTTTAAAAGATCTTCTTTTTATCTCGGTTAGGCCTATCTTATGTTGAATCTTTGAAATTTGGTATCTCCTTATGGATCAACCATATCTTTGGTGCAAGTGTTATGATTTGCTTTTGCTTTATGCACTCTTGCACTTGTTGCGTGTTCTAGATGATTTTGGGGGAGTGAGGATTCCATATTTGTGCACTCCTCAATAGTGCATGAACATTGGGGAGCTTCTTCATTTTTATTTAGAACCCTTGTTTTGGATCTTTTGATTGTCTATCTCCTTTGTGGAGATGCTTAGAATATTTTCATCTCGTTGCAATCTTTGGATCCTCAATATATTTTGATTCCCTCTAATTATTCGTCAATGGATATGTGCTTTTGATTTCACTCATATCTTGAGAAATGCACACTTTATGGAGGAAGTCATATTATATTGGCTTTCTAAATTTTTCTTCCCATTTCGGCAATCGATGCTAATGGGGAGAAGTTTAGAGGGTTTAAGGGAATTTGGGTTTTATGCTTTTGTTGCATTTGCCTTTAATGCGCATGCATCCTTGCTTGTTTGTCTTGCAAGGATGCTCTATTCATTATATAAACCCTCTTAAAAAGGGATTGTCATCAATTACCAAAATGGGGGAGATTGAAAGTGCATGGTTGCCCCATGTGTGGTTTTGGTAATTAATGACAATCTCTATGGACTAATGTTTGTATTGAGCTATATGTGTAGGTGTGTCCATAAGCATTGCTTGATCTCCATATGTTGGAGTCAAGGCTAAGGGAAGAAGATTATGGGTTGATCAAGGCTAAGTGCGGGTTGATCAACACACAAGTCCAAGTGAAGATATGCCGAAGAGTGTCTCTCCCATATTGGTGTATGGGGGGGGGGCTATTAGCGAGTCTTCACCAAGCGGAGCGCAATCAAGAAAGGTGGTCCAACTTGAGAAGACGAAGATCGTCATCATCTAGCTCAAGTGGATTATGCGCAAGGCAAAGGTATGATCTTGATAGGTTTTCTATTTTACCGGTCTCATGATGTTAGTTGAGAGACCGGATTATAGGATAGATAGCCGTACTATCAAGAGGGGATCTCGACCGAGTATCTTGTTCGTATCGTTCGTGGAGAGCTCAAACCTTTACATCTTTGGCATCATCTTTATTGGTTCTTATTTGGCTCTTATCGTGGTGTGGTCTTGGTGCTTGTCGTGCTTGTCATGACAAGGCCAAGTTCATCGAAAACGGTTTTCATATGCGTCTCCTATTGCATTTTTGGTTTTGGAGGTTTATCGGTTCGTCTTTCATAGAGAGATTTTACCTTTCTCCATTTGGTTTTATCCTCCCTTGTTGGACTATGATGTTTTTCTGTATATTCTTGTAGAGCTCATCGTTACGATTCTAACGAGCCCAAGATCATCGAAAACGGAGTCCGGATGAAAAAGTTATGCCCGTTTTCGTTTTGCTCTTTATGCAGTTTTTCAGTGGGCGGAAGTTCCGGCCCTGAGGCCGGAAATTCCGGCCCAAGCACCGGATGTTTCGGCCCATATTTTCATCTGAGCATTTTTGGCTAAGTTCTTTCGGCGTTTCTCTCTGGAGGGGGTCCGGATTTTTTCCCGGAAATTTCCGTGGGGGCGGAAATTCCGGTCCTTTGTCCGGAATATCCGGCCCAGGAAATATTTGGCTAAGTCGTTTTCGCATTTTCTCTCTGGAGGGGGTCCGGATTTTTGCACCGGAGGTTTGCTCCGGAAATTTCCGGACCACCGGAAGTTCCGGTTTATGCAGCGAAAGTTCCGGCCCCTGGCCGGAAGTTCCGGTACATAACCCCGGAATTTCCGGCCCCTCGCTGCCCCCAACGGTCAAATTTTGGGGGAGGCTATAAATAGCCTCCTTCTTCCCCAAGAGGTAGCTGGCTCACTTTCCCTCTCTCTCCTCCATTGTTGCAAATCTTGTGAGCTTGATTCCTCTCAATCCCTCCAATGATTCTTGCCCAAATTTAGGGATTCAAGAGAGGAGATCTAGATCTACAATTCCACCAATCTATTCCTCCTCTAAGTGAGGGGAACCTAGTAGATCTAGATTTTGGAGTTCTTAGTGTTTCTCCTCTTTGTTCTTCCTCTTAAATCCCTCCATAGCATTAGTTGCTTTGGTTGGATTTTGGAGAGAAGGACTTGACCACTTAGTGTGTTCTTGCCTTTTGCATTTGTTGCATCGGGTTGTGCTCTCCACGAAGATTCGTGGGATTGAAGTTGAGAAGCTTGTTACTCTTGGGTGCATTGTGTACCCTAGATGGTTTGGTGTGCCGCGAAGACTTCGAGTTGTGAAGCTTGAGGAAGATTTGGAAGCTTCCAATTTGGTTGTGGATGTGTGCTCTTGGGTGCAATTAGTGGAGATAACAGAAGCAAATCGTAGGTTAGCAGAAGAGTGGGCCCGGGTCCAAGCTGAGGCCCAGGTAGTGCAGAATCGCCGAGAAGAACTCACCTCAATTCAGCATCGCAGAGCCAGGAGTCGCCTGCGTGATGGAGTCATTGTAAATCCAACTGCTTTGTTCAGCACACCCAATGGTCCAGGCGCAGGAGCCGGGCTAGGAAGTTCAGCAGCTGCAGGAGGCGCCGCAGGAGGGGGAGCAACACCACCACCACCACCACCACCACCTCCAGAAGGACCCGGCGGCAACGGTACCAACGGACCACCACCTGAAGGAGGAGGATCAGCAGGTGGTATGGGACCTCCACCTGGCAGGTTTCGTACTCCAGAAGGGCATTACTCTAACCCAATGGACAACATTCATGCGGCAACTATGAGACTGGAGAATATCGAGATACCAGAAGGACCAGCGGGACAGGAGACCCGCCATGCTATTGAGATGCTGAAGACAGCAATGACTCAGCAAGCTCTTTATCCAGCGTTTCCAGATGCAAGTAGGCTGCACTCGACACCGTTCAACTCTGGCACGAGGAGTCGGCATGACGAGTCTCACCCGGCCAACTCTACAAGCGCAAGGCGCCGTGAACAAGAGAGGAACAGGGCAAACATACCAACTGCCTCACGAGCTCAGATGGTGGTTGATGAAGCGAGACAACGACGAGAGAGGGAGGCCGCCAGGGCTCGGGAAGCTGAGAGGGACAGAGCCCTAGCTGGTGCAGTTAACCAGCCTCAGCCAACCCGGGCGCACACAGAGGTGACTTTTCCTGGTGCTTCCCCTTCACTAACAGGACCAGAGTGCCTGTCAGATGCCATCAGGTCCGAGTCCTTTCCCAGCGACTTCAAGGAGCCGCGCAAGGTCCCCAATTACGAGCCCAACATGGACCCGACTTCTTGGTTGGGCACATATGAGATGGCAATGAGTATCCACAATGCCACAGGTAGTTTGTGTGCCAAGTTCATGTACCTTATGATGGAGGGAGCCGCCAAGGTTTGGATGCGTAACTTGCCTCCTAGATCAATCAATTCCTGGGAGCAGCTGAAGGCGGCTTTTATACAGAACTTCCAGGGAACATGCAAAAAGCTTAGTACCATAGAGGACTTGGAGCGGTGTGTTCAGAGGAAGGGCGAGTCAGCCAGGCATTGGATGAAGCGGGTGTCGGAGATCATCAACTCATCGCAAGGACTCCCAACAATTTCAGTGCTAATGGCAATGGAGAGAAATTGCAGCTACAATCCCTTGAGCTGGAAGCTGGGTCGTATGAAGGAGAGCCTGAATCAAGGTATTCCCCTCACGATCGGCGAAATCATGGCGGGTGCTAATAAGCACGCTGCTACAGACAAAACAAAGGATCAGGAGGAAGGGAGTAAAGGACATGGTGGCAATGGTCAGAACCAGAATCAAAATCAGAATCAGAACCAGGGAGGTAACAAACGGCCATATGGAGACAGCTCTGACCTGGTAGCTAACACAAATACTGGGGTCAGACGCAAGGACAACAATTCTCAAGGATATCAAGGGCGTAGGCCAACCACAGAGGAGGTTTTGGCGAGTCCATGCCCTAAACACGCCAGAAACGGGAAGTGTGGTCATACCTTGGGACAGTGTGTGGATCTGTAGCGTGGCAGGTTCCCAGGACCAGGCAATAGAGGCAACAACAACGGATATAGAGGAAATAATGGTGATGGAGGACCCGGCAACCACGGTGGAGGAGCCGGCAATAACCCTAACCAACCTCAAGGAGGAGGTAACCAACAGGGCGGGTTCCAGCAGAACCCGAAGCAGCTTCATAATGACAATGGGAAGTATTATGTCACAACTCGGCCACAGAACGCGAGTCATGGCAATTATCATGTCTTTACAACAAGCACGTCCAAGCGTGCCAAGAAATTAAAAGTTAGAGCTGTTAATGCGGTGGAACCGGCGATCCTAGAGTGGCTCAGGTGGTCAGAGCAAACCATCACATGGAGTCGGGCAGATCATCCACCAAGAGTCAACGACCCAGGGCAGCTAGCCTTGGTGGTGGCACCTCAAGTTGGGGGCTACACATTGAACAAAGTGCTCATGGATGGTGGAAGTAGTATCAACATCTTATATTATGACACATTCAAGAGGATGCAATTGCAAGATAGGCAGTTAATACCCACTGAGACAGTTTTCCATGGAATCGTACCTGGGAAGTCATCCAAGCCAATTGGTAAGATTTATCTTGAGGTTGCTTTTGGCACAGTGGAGAATTTTCGTTCAGAGATTATGCCTTTTGAGGTAGTGGATCTCAAGAGTCCATACCATGCTCTCTTTGGTCGACCAGCGTACTTTAAGTTTATGGCCAGACCATGTTATGTTTACTTGAAGCTCAAGATGCCAGGTCCAGCAGGAGTCATTACAGTTAATGGCAGCAGACAAATGGCATTGGAGTGTGAAATAGGAGATGCAGCTATGGCCGAGACAGCTTGTGCCCAAGAAGAGCTCAAATTCTATAAAGCAAATGTGGACCCGGAGGACAACTCAGTCCTCAAGAAGCCGGCCACAGAGGAGAAGATGAAATTCAAGTCAGCTCAGGACACAAAGCAAGTCGACTTCACCCCTGGTGATTCTTCCAAGCAGTTCACCATTGGGGCGCACCTCTCTGATAAATAGGAAAGCGCGCTCGTCGAGTTCATCCGTGAGAATCGGGACGTCTTTGCATGGAAGCCATCTGACATGCCAGGTGTCCCGAGAGAACTCGCCGAGCACTGCTTACATGTTAACCCTAATGCAAGACCAGTTAAGCAAGGTCTGCGCAAGTTTCACGATGACAGGAGAAAAGCCATTGGAGAAGAGGTGGCTCGGCTCCTTGCAGCTGAGTTCATCAAGGAAGTTTTTCACCCAGAGTGGGTAGCCAATCCAGTACTAGTGCCAAAGAAAACAGGAGAGCTGCGGATGTGCATCGACTTCACGGGTCTTAACAAGCATTGCCCTAAGGACCCGTTTGCGTTGCCTCGTATTGACCAGATCATTGACTCTACAGCGGGGTCAGAGTTACTTTGTTTCCTGGATGCTTACTCAGGTTACCACCAGATCAGACTCAAGAAAGAGGATGAGTTAAAGACATCTTTCATTACACCCTTTGGAGCATTTTGTTATACAACAATGCCCTTTGGACTCAAGAACGCAGGAGATACATATCAGAGATGTATCCAGAACTGTTTCAAAAAATAGATTGGAAGGAATGTTCATGCTTATGTGGACGATGTAGTCATCAAGTCTCAGAAAGCCGACTCTTTGATAGCAGACCTGACAGAAACCTTTGATAACCTACGCAAGTACAAGATGAAGCTCAACCCGGCCAAGTGTGTTTTTGGAGTCCCTGCAGACAAACTCCTAGGCTTCATTGTTTCAAAGAGAGGCATTGAAGCTAACCCAGAGAAAATAAAGGCTATTGAGAATCTGCAGAAGGCGACTTGTCTAAAGGACGTTCAGAAACTCGCTGGTTGTGTAGCAGCTCTAAGCAGATTCATCTCAAGACTCGGAGAGAAGGCGGGTCCTCTCTACCGACTCCTGAAGAAGTCAGACAAATTCATATGGGACAAAGAAGCCGACGATGCTTTTGAGGGCTTGAAGAAAACCCTATCATCAGCACCAGTGCTTGCAGCTCCTACACATAAGGAGCCCATGCTATTATATGTGGCTGCCAATGAAAGGGTTGTCAGCGCAGTAGTAGTTGTGGAGCGTGCAGAGGAAGGTAAAGAGTATCCAGTACAGAGGCCTGTTTACTACATCAGTGAAGTACTCACAGATTCAAAGCAAAGGTACCCTCAATGGCAGAAGTTAGTCTATGGAGTTTTCCTTGCAAGTAGGAAGCTTAAGCATTATTTTCAAGAGCATCCAATCAAAGTGGTGAGTTCAGCACCGCTAGCCGACATTATACGCAACAGAGATGCAACAGGTCGAGTTGCCAAGTGGGCAATCGAGTTAGGTCCTTACCATATCACATATGAGCCTAGGACAGCAATCAAGTCTCAAGCTTTGGTCGACTTTGTCAATGACTGGACAGATTTCACATCCTCACCAAGCTCACCCTGCACCAAGTATTGGACAATGCACTTCGACGGGTCCAGACAGCTAGAGGGCTCAGGAGCCGGCGTGGTTTTAACTTCACCGAAAGGAGATAAGTTTGCATATGTCCTTCAGTTGCATTTCGATTGTACAAACAATATGGCAGAGTATGAGGCTTTGCTACACGGCCTGCGTTTGGCCAAGGAGATGAACATAAAGCGTATCAGGTGCTTCGGAGACTCAGACCTCGTGGCTCAGCAAGTATCTGGAACCTGGGACTCGAAGGATGCAAATATGGCGGCTTACAGAAGAGCAGTCCAACAGATAGCCGGGTTCTTTTCTGGCTATCAAGTGGATCATATTGACAGATGTAAGAACGAGGTCGCCGATGCGTTATCACGACTTGGCTCTCGATGAGAGAAAGTACCCCCAAACGTATTCGTGGATGATCTTCACCACCCATCTGTTAAGTTGCCTTCAGAGGAGGAGTTAGCCTTCCCAGATCCAGAGTCGTCACTTGTGGCAGCGGTTCGGGCAATCCCAGCATGGACAGAGCCTTACCTTGCATATCTCCTACGGGGTGAACTCCCAAAGGATGAAGTCAAACGGAAGCAACTCATCAGACGTTGCAAGTCCTACACAGTCATTGATGGCGAGTTGTACAGAAGGAGTGTCACTGGAGTCTACCAGAGGTGTGTGTCTCCAGAAGAGGGCAGGCAAATATTGCAAGAGATTCATGCAGGTGATTGTGGTCATCATGCATCCACTAGATCCTTGGTGTCAAAAGCTTTTTGGCACGGGTTCTTTTGGTTAACAGCACATCTGGACGCAGAAAAGATAGTACGAGTTTGTGATGGATGTCAAAGGTACGCAAGGCAAGACCACGTGCCAGCCCAAGAACTCAGAACTATTCCTATCACTTGGCCGTTTGCAGTTTGGGGGCTTGACATGGTGGGCCCTTTCTCAAAATCGCCCTGCCACAAGACCCATCTGCTCGTAGCAGTTGACAAATTCACCAAGTGGGTGGAAGTCAAACCCGTCAGCAGAGTCGACGGAGCATCAACAGTGAGATTTTTCAAGAAGATATCAACATGCTTTGGATATCCTCACAGCATCATTACAGATAATGGGACCAACTTATCAGTTGGAGAGATGGCTAAGTTCTGTGGTGAGAACAATATCAGACTCGACCTAGCTTCAGTAGCACATCCACAGTCCAATGGACAGGCAGAGAGAGCAAATCAGGAGTTGCTGAAGGGAATTAAGCCTCAGCTCTGAGTCCCCTTGTTAAGAGCCGCTGGAAGTTGGGTTGAGGAGTTTCCAGCAGTACTTTGGAGTATAAGAACGACTCCTAACAGATCTACTGGCTTCACACCTTTCTTCATGGTGTATGGAGCAGAAGCCGTCCTGCCTAGCGACTTGCTGCATGACTCGCCACGAGTCGCCAATTATGTCGAGACAGAGAATGAACTCGCTCGCCAGGACTCGGTGGACGCACTCGAGGAAGCAAGGGAGTTAGCCCTTGAGAGATCAGCAGTTTATCAGCAGGACTTGCGGCGGTATCACGCACGCAGAATCAAGACTCGGACTTTCCAGGAAGGCGACTTAGTGCTTCGCCTCGTCCAAAACAGGGAAGGGATGCACAAGTTATCTCCACCATGGGAAGGACCGTTCGTCATAAGCAAGAACTTGCACAATGGGTCGTACTATCTAATGGATGTACGAGAGCCGGCAAGTGAAAGTAAAGGAGCTGACACAGCTCATATGCTAGACCCGTATGCAGAGCCAAAGAGGCCATGGAACATAGCTCAGTTACGTCCTTACTATACTTAAATTGTAATAGTTTCATGAGTTGAAAGGCAAAGAGCCCAGTGAGCCATGCCTAAATGTAATCAAATTATTATGATCAAAGGAAATAAAGCCGGCTTCAGTGAGTATGAGTTCTTTAGTCGAGTCACCCAGTGAGTGCGCTTTGTTCTTTAAAATTTGATCATCAAGGTTCTTGGGGGCTTGCTTTTCAGGAAAAAAGTCAAGCTTAGACCTTTGAACCCGGCTCAGTAGCCGAACTTTTCCTAATTTTCTCGCTGGTAAGTCAGATGCATCCTGCACAATATGGCTAATCTACAGGCATGACTCGTCTCCGGCTCTTATGAATCCTAAAGGGCATAAGACGTTGGGAGCTTGTCAGCACAAACTGTAAGAGAAGTCATGCAGGGCCTACTTATTCATCAGTGGATAATTAGATGGGTTATAAGAACCAAACAATGACTTGTATAGATAAGACATAGTACTGTCACAGTTTAACAAACAAGTCATTACAAGCCGATCGGCAACATTTCCGAACAGATAAGTTCAAAAGACCTAAATTTTTTGCACCAGTAATGCAGTATTACAAAAATTTAGAAGTCATTCAAAGGATGATCCTTCAGAGGAGTCGACTTCTCGGTTGCAGCTGGGGAGTCCTTCTTAGCAGGAGACTTGTCCTTTGCTTGTACATCAGAGGCAGGAGCCGGCTTCATAGGAGGCTTGGTGGCAACTTTCTTTGTTTGGAAACCAGTGCCTCGAGGACTCCTCATATGTTGAGCCAGCCCTTCTCCTTGAGCACGGGAGTCACCAGAGATAGCTCTTGAAGGAGTGGGCGCAGCAGGAGTCTTCAATACAGGCTCTGCACCAGTTGGGTTGCTAAGCACAGGAGCCGCCGGGGTAGAAGAACTCGGCGCAGCAGAAGGAGGGGCACCAGCTGAGTCCTGTGAGGGACGGCCAAAATTTACAATCGCAGGAGTCTCTGGAGCAACCCTTTTGTTCTCCAAGTCATAATGATGAACCCATACCTCAGGGTCCATCTTGTTGGCAATCTCACAAGCATAGGGGCGCACCAACTTCTCCTCAGCTTTAAATTCATCCTGGGTGAATGGAGTACCATCTTCATGCTGCTCTGGTTTCCCCATGGTAAGCAATGCTGGCTCCAAGACAGTTGGGTAGTAGCTGTGGGCTAAGGCAAGGATCCTGATGGACGCTCTCCTCAAGGAGGATTGCTTCCAAAGGCGCATGTACCCTGGTGCCCTGGACAATTCATCCACCAGGCGTTCAGGCTCTTTGGGCACTTGCCCTTGGCGTTCAAGTACTTCACCACAGCACGAGCCCCTTCTTGTAGTCCATGGCAGTGGTCTAGCATCTCATGGAGTTGCTTGCTAACAGGCAGCTTGAGTTTTTGGGAGTCATCCCCTGCAGAAGGAAATTAGTGAATATCAGTTGAGAAGTATTTCAGAAAAGTGCAAAGAAGTATTGAACAAAGACACAAACTTACCAAATATATGTTGACACATTGCTCCAATGCCTTTGCGGCAGGTGTCATAAACTGCTTTTAGCTCATTGTGAGCTTTCAGTGCAATCTTTTTGGCAGTCTCAGACTCTTTTTTCACCTGCTCCAGCTGAGCAGATAGAATCTTCAGATCCTTTTCAAGTTGAAGGGAGTGCTCTTTTTCAGCTTGAGCAGACCTGGCACTAGCAGCTGCCTGGTCCTCTAGCTCCTTCATATCCCTCTTCATCTTGGCAATCAGGTTCTGCAGGCACAAGTCAGAATTGATAAGTCAGATATTACAAGTCAGAATTGACAAGTCAGATATTACAAGTCAGAATTGACAAGTCAGAATTCACAAGTCAGGATCTACAAGTCAAATAGAGAACCCATGAGCTCCAAGTCGTCACAAGTTAACAACTTGGCGCTTGGGGGCTACTCAGGAGTCAGTTTTTCTTTAAACCCAGATGGTATGAGTCCTAGTCAACAAGTCATCAGCTCCAAGTCGTCACAAGTTAACAACTTGGCGCTTGGGGGCTACTCGCAGAGAAGAAATTTTTTCTACAAGTTAAGTTCCAATTAACTACATCGATTTGTAGCTCCAAGTAGTCGCAGGCTGACAACTCGGCGCTTGGGGGCTACTCGTGGAAAATTTTGGTTCAAGAACCTAACCGTCAGTAAGTCAACAGCCCCGAGTCCTAGTAGAGCTAAGGACTCAGTGCTTGGGGGCTACAGTGTGCAAGTTTTTCTACACAGCAATTGAGTTAAGATTCAGAGCAAAGCACCTATCTTAGTCACAAGTCACCGCAGACAGGTGCTTGGGGGCTACTGCAACAGGAGGCTACCAGAAAGCATAAAGAGTAGAAGTCGTAAGGCTTACATTATGGATCATATGAAGAGACCTAAGGGCTGCTTGCTCGTCATCCTTTAGCCTGGCTGATTGATCATTTAAGTCGACAGCCTCTGCCCAAGCTTCAGAGAAAGACAAATTATCAGCCACTCGAAGTCGACTGTAGTCAATAGAAGACTTGGCCGGCTTGTCGTTCGGTTGAACTGCAGGAGCCGCCTTCGGAGGAGCCGGAGGAGCTTGAGGCACAGCGACAGGAATTCCAGTCCCAGAGGAGGGTTGGAACACCAGTGGAGTCGCCTCCCGAGGCCTTGAAGGGGACTTGGGAATAGTGGGAGCTGTAGTAGTAATTGTGACGTCTGCGGACGCAGGTGTTGAAGAAGCAGTCTTTGTGCTCGTCGTCTGGGAAGTCGACGGAGGGAAAGTTCCACGCGAAGAGGTGACATCAGTCATGTTTTGGAGCTTGGTGACCTTCAGACAAGGCCGAGCCCTGAAATAGACAAAGTCAGAAGTCAGCAGAAATTTCAGTAAAAGGAAATGCAGAAGTCATATGAGTATAAAGTAAGCAGAAAAGTTATACCCAACGTTGGTCTCAAGGTCCAAGGAGGCCTGAGAGTCAGAAGATGGCATGGACATGCCAGAGTGGTAGGAGTCGGCCTTCTCAGGAGGGGAGGTCGACTTCCTTTGGTGGGAAGTTGGCAATGGATCTGGAGTATCTGTAGGTCCATCAGAACGTAGCTTCCTCTTCCTGGCAGCAATGACGCTCTGCGTAGATTCTTGAAGTTTAGAAATGGAGCCGCTTGACCCAAAGACTCGAGAGTGGGGTACCTTGGGGACGGCCGCCCGAGATTCATTCCTAGCAGGAGCTGGGGGAGATGAGGAACGACTCTTCGCGCCTGAGGACTCTTCAGACGAAGTCGGCTGGACAGTTGCAGGACTTGATGCCATGTGTTCCTGCTCGGAGACAGGAGCCTCTTGAGAGGACCCGTCTTCAACAACATTTTCAATGGGAGCCTCTTGAGAGGACTCCTCTTCAACAACATTTTCGGTAGGAGCCTCTGGAGAGGACTCCTCATCACCAACATCATCCTCAACGGGAGCCTCCTGAGAGGACTCCTCGTCATCATCATCAGTGTCTTCTACCACAGTAGTTTGTCCTGTGACAGGAGTCTCCTCTTCAACCTCAGCCTCAGCTTCAGTTTCAGCTCTGGTTCCAGCTTTAGAGGCTGGCTTCCAGAAGGAGTCAGTTAGCTGCAAAAGAGTCAGAGAGAATGAGTTAGCAAACGAGACAGAGAAAAGCAAGTTAAAAATGCAACAAAGTAAAAAGCTTACGTCAGGAGCTGGATTGGTGGAGCAGAAGGGCTGGAGACCAAAGTGTGCTTGGTCCTTCACTGGCTTCCCGGTCAGCTTTTTGATTAGCCGACCAAGTTTAGGACCATCTGATAATTTATCTGTTGTCCGGAGGTCATCGGTCACGCAGCGGGTGTACTGGCAGATAAGCCGAGTCCTAGGACTCAGCGGCTGAATTCTCCAGGTCGTCCAGCAGCGTACGAGGTCCATGTTTTCCAAGTTATGGGACAGAAGAGCCTGAACTCGGAGGATCAAAGACTCAACCTTTGGCCGGGCTGCCTCTGAGCACCTAGCCTTCATAAGAGGAGTCGCCTCTAAGCGGTCCTCAGAGAACAGAGGGAGTCGAGGTTCATCTGCAGGGGAAGTGTCCTTGCAGTAGAAGAAAGTTTTGTGCCAGTCCTTGACACGGTTAGGGAAAACAGGTTTTGGGAAGACAGAATGGAGGCGACGCTGAAGAGCAACAGTGCCGCATTGAAGGAGAGGGCCCCCAGAGGTCTCAGGCTGGGGGTTGCAATAGAAAAGTTCAAGCCAGAGGTCAAGGTCTGGCTTGATTTGGAGGTAATCCTCACAAAGAGTCACGAAGTTGGATAGAGTGAGGACGGAGTTGGGTGCCAAATCATGGATGCGCAGCTTGTAAAAATCAAGGAGCTGGCGGAAAAATAGGTTACCCGGGGGCGTGAATCCGTGGAACAGATGTTCCGAGAAGATCACGGTCTCGTCCTTCGCGGGAGAGGGCACCACCTCGTCCCCAGGAGCTCGAGCCTTGACACTGGAGGGAAGAAGGCCAGCAAACCGATGCCCCTTAATTTGCTCGGCAGTGACGGTAGATCCGCCCCAATCGGCGGAGATCGAGTGCTTCGATGATGGAGCTCTAGCGGCGGCGGCCGCGGCGGCGATGTCAATCGTCCTGCTGGACGTGGAGGCCTTGCCCTTGGAAGCTGTCTTGGCGAGCGTGCGGGGTGTGCTGCGCGCGGGAACAGAGGAGCAAGGAGAAAAGAAGAATTTGGAGGCGAAAGGGACAAGTGAGGATTCTGGGCCCTACCCTTCGCAACTTATAAGGAGAGGAAAACCCTAGAAAGTTACAGTAACAGTCCACGGTCAAACTGTGGATAACAGTTCAGTGGTTAAAGAGTCAAACAGGAAATGATAAGAGAAAGTGAAGTCACAGAAGTGGAAGAAGAGCCGGCTTGTCTCAGAAAGGCGAGTCCTGTGACAGTAAGAGTTGAAAAGAGTCAGGTCCTTCAGTCCTTGTTCACAAGATCCATAACAAACTCGCCAGCTAATACAAAGGTAAGAGTGGTGGACTCGAATAAAGGGCGAGGATAGACTAATTTTATGTGTATGTTGTGTTTTTATACAGGAATTTATCTTGGAGCTAGCAGCAAGCGACTTATGAGCTGGCGACTCGAGTTTGAGGAGTCGATCCAAGGAGTAAGAGGAAGCCGCCAAAGCTGCGCCCAAGATAAATTCGGGGGCTACTGATGGGGGGATACTTTATAGGTAGGCCCATGGACCCGGAAAGTAGACCCGCCAAGACCAAGAAGGCCAAAGCCGAGTCGCACGTCAAGTCACATGGGCTGGGCTGGAGACAAGCCGACCAAGGCCCATGACGGAGAAGGGACTCATCAGGAAGGAGTCCAAGTACAACCCGGAGTTCTAACTTGGAAGGCCAAGACCTAGAGTAGGACTCCGTGTCCAAGTGTGACTCGGTGTAAGTTGTAAATCCAGGGACCCAGCCACCTTTATAAGCGGGGTCCTGGATCTTAGATCGATAAGCCCAAGAGATCCATAGTCGCCGACTCCCCAGATAGGAGCCGGAGCCTTGTAATCGAGAACCAATCCAAGCAATAAAGAGAAGTAGGAAGTAGGTCTTTACCTCGACCAAGAGGGGCCGAACCTGGGTAAATCCTTGTCCCTTGGCGAGATTAACAACTCCTACGTACTTCAATCATCAATGGCCCCAGAACTCACCTTCCCTGAGGAAGGACTTGCCGTGACAACCCCACGACAGCTCCGGATTCCGCCTTGAAGGATTCCGATAGTGGAAGGTGAACCTAACCCTTGGGGTGTGGTTCATCGGAGAATAGGGTAAGGCATTTGTGGCATTTTGAGTAGGCCTCTTGTGGCGTGCTCACACCCCACCAACGAGAAATACTCCCGTAACAAGGTGGAACTCGGGAATACATCCTCGTCTCCGCGTGCCTCGGTTATTTCTATACCCGAGCTCTTTACTTATGCAATTTACATTGTGATAGCCTTCGTGCTTGAAGTTTTATATCTTGCTATCACCTTGTTGCTTGCCTTGCTTAGCATAAGTTGTTGGTGCACATAGGTGAGCCTAGTTTATTTAGGTTGTTGGCTTGTTAATTTAAACACCTAGTTTTATTCCGCAATTATCAAGCCTTAAACCGGAAAAGTTTTAATCGCCTATTCACCCCCCCTCTAGGCGACATCATTTGTTCTTTCAATAACCTAGTGTGATACAATGAAAAAGGGGAAGAAGACCCCACAATTCAAAAGGAGGATCGAAAGAGACGACAAATTTAATACATGTATTTACATTTTCTTGAGTCGTAGGTATGCTCAACTATTAAAAGGACACTCTAGTTGGACAAGAGGGGATGATCACGACTCAACACTAGTGGGGACTAGCATGTATTTGACCCCTCATTATTGACCAGCTTTAAGAAACCAATCAACGATGTCCGTAGTAGACCCCGATTTGGTTCCGAAAAATCACCTATGGCAAGCAAGGTCAATAGTAATGTTGGACAGAAAAGATCGGTAAAACACAGGGTCGCAAGGATTGTGTCAGATAGAGGTTCAATTTTTATCTCAACATTCTAGCGACAATTGCAAACAACATTAGGATCGAAACTAGATTTCAGTACATATTGAAAGAACTAGTCAGATCCTAGAAGACATGTTGAGGGCATATGCCTTATATTTTAGAGGTCATGGGATGAACACTTACCATTAGCAGAGTTTCTTACAATAATATCTATCAAAGCAACATCAAGATGAAACTATTTGAGGCATTATACGGGAGAAAGTGTAGATATCTGATATGCTGGTATGAAACCGAAGAACATAAGGAATTCAAACCTAATTACGTCAAAGAAAAGCAGAACATGATTGATGTAGCTCAAAGTCGACAGAAAAGTAATGCAGATCAACTTCACATAGAGCGGGAGCCAAAAGTAGTAGAAATGACACATCTTCAAGTTAGTCCCACAGAGGATATTATAAGATTTGGTATTAAGGGGGAAGTTAAGTCCTTGATAAATCAGACCTTTCAGAATCAGAAGTCAGAAGGGAGGAGCAGCGCATAAATTAGAATTACCGAAAGGGTTTTGCTAAGTTCACAACCTATTTCACATCTCACTGTTGAGAAGATGCTTGAAAAAACCACAAGAACCCTTGTGACATGTAGAAACAGAATTGCAAGCAGACCTATCATACACTGGAATCCATCAAAATTTTGACTGAAAAGTGGATTAATAACTTATAAATCAAGCAATAAAGTACACTGTAAAGTGCAAAGGAAGAATCACCTTTGGAATGGAAGAGAATATTCGAAGGCACTATCCTCAACTCTTGAGGTACGAAGTTTCATAACTTTAGGATGAAGTTTTCATTAAGGGGAAGATGTCAAATCCCGTAGTTTAGACCAACATAAGGGGTAGAGTCTAGGTATATGCATTGCATACATATATGTGAAAACCTAAGATTTTTTTAATGAAAATTGTGGAAGGGATTGAGATTTCGCTTACGTCGATGAGTTAGGGTTACATCATCGATTTGCGTCCGTTAAATTTCAACATGACCTTTTCTATATTTTGAACTTTTGAGCACAATTTGAAAAAAAATGACAATATAATAATAATGGTTGCATAAAGCAACATGACATCATCATATACATTGAATATGAGAATAAACTTAGAAATTGGAAATTCTAAATAATAATAATCCCTCCGATCCATAAAAAATGAGCGAAACTTCTTTTTATGGATCGGAGGGAGTATTTCATACTCAATAATGATCCATTTCCGTGATAAATAAATGAGAAAAAACGAATAAAAATAAGAATCAAACATACCAACATTTATCGATTTCTTGAGTATTTTTCATGAATTATTGAAGTATTACAATGAACAAAATAAATAAACTATGAATTGCAACAAGAAGATAAAAGAAAAACCCTAATCTAAGTTCTTGATCTTCTTTCTTCGTTGCCTGCAAAATAAACATCAAACAAAAAATGTTTTGCGCCGATTAAACCGTTTTCCATCGTCATTGATGAGTTATTGTTAATGTTTTGGAACTTAACTGCAAGAAATTAAGATTTTTTCTTCCATATTATGATTAGAGTGAATCATCGAATATTATGTAACATGAGGGTCTTTGGATCATACCTAGGGTCAGTGGATCATCTTTAGGAGGTTTCATTGATCAAGAAAGTAATAACTAATAAGGGATATAAGGCATTATGATCCGATCCAATCATCCGAGGGACAAAAGTCAGCGATTTGATCCAACAAATTTAAACAAAAAGGCAACATTGATCATCCCCTTTAAGCTAGCTAAAAGTCCCTACTTTTAAAAGAAAGCCCCAAATTTTAATTAAGTAGTTATCGACCAATAGGAAGTTAGGAACTAGAAGCCCACACTGATCTTATTCCGATCAGCAACATTGCTAATAAAAATAAAAGTGAACGGATAACGCAAAGATTTATCTGTTGAACTTAATGATCACGTTGTAACATTTTCGGGTTATAACATTTTCGGGATACACGAAGGATCCTTACCGAAACGCCAGCTGACCCGACTCCCAAGTCCCAAGGCGATGCTTATCCTTGGCGAAAGAGCAAGGCCCACGACTCGGCGAAACATAGTGCCGCAGGAACAGTCCGGCGCCGCGGCAGCGGGACACGAGTCGACTCCCGACGCCCCGGCGCGACATTGCCGAGGTCCCATGTGGCACGCAGACGCCACCTTTGCATGCCACGCGCCGCCGCCGTGCCACTCAGGCTCGCGGCAGCTCATCTATTTATACACCGGCCGGCCAGCTTCCCCCCGGCAGTAGCAGAACTGAACGGCATCTTTACGGATAGCAAAACCGAGAGGAAGGAGCAAGTCCAAGAGAAAGAGTGAGCGCAGGCAGGATGTCGGGGGCACAGGGGGCGCACCCGGTCGGGGAGACGACGCCGACGACGTACGAGTCGGTGGGCGGCGGCGAGAACCGCACGCGCACGGACCTCAGGTCGCGGGAGGACCAGGGCAACATCCAGATCGAGAAGGTGCAGGACAAGGTGGAGGACGCCGCGTCGCGCAAGGTCGACGACAGCACCTTCGCCGCCAGGAAGGAGCCCGGCCAAGGCGGTGACGCCGGGGCCACCAGCACCGGCGCCTGATCTGTGTACACCGTGGCCTGCTCCAGTGCTCCGTGGGAATGGCGCAACTGGTATAGCTGCGTGGGAGTACTAGCTTTAGGTGACCGGGTGACGGTGTGTGTGTTTGTAAAAGAGTTTGTGTGGGAGCTGGCAATAATGTAGACTGCTTTGAGTAATAAAATCACGCCGTCACGTCCGTCTCCACTCCAGGAAGAATGAAGAACCGTCGATAAGACGATCCGAGAACGCCACGAGACGACTCCGCCGTCATCTGAGCGCTGCCCGGACAGATCATGACCCTAACGCTCAAAAACTTAGCCCTCCCACCGACGGGGCGAGATCCACCGCCTCCATGGCCCGAAGGCCACAGAGGCGGGCAGATCGACGGCGGCGCCGGCAAGAGGCGAGGGAAACCTAATCGAGGCGAGGGCCGGTAGGAGGCGAGGAGTACCGCTTCCACCGTCATTTGAGCGCCGCCCCAACAGACCCTGACCCTAACGCCCAAAAACGGAGCCCTCCCACCGACGGGGCCAAGATCCACCGCGCCTCCATGGCCCGAAGGCCACAGAGGCGGGCAGATCGACGACGGCGCCGGCAAGAGGCGAGGGAAACCTAATCGAGGCGAGGGCCGGTAGGAGGCGAGAAAACCTAATCGCTGGGAGCTCTCATACGAGGAGTACCGCTTCGTAAATCCGTTGAATTCTTGCAAGTTCTAACGCAAAATACTCTCCTATCTTGTGCAACCGCATGAAAAATAGCGTCAGGACATACGCCGTGAGATTGTTGGTGTTTATCTGGTTAGTCTTATTTTTGGACTTCGGCTTATAATAAGAAAGAATACCTGAATTTAGTTTTGGAACGTAGGGAGCGTATTTTCCCGTCACTCGGAAAAATTCTGGTTTGAGTTAATTGAAGAACTAAATGAATAAATAAAGAAGTAGAAGATCTAGTACTCTTCGTTCTCTAATTATTTAGACATAATTCACCTCCTTCGGATTTATGTCGCATCAATCCAACATAAGCCCATATTTTATTACGTTTTCTATCTAACTAGTTTTCTTACCATTATAATTTTATTGACAAAAGTCTATTGAGCAAATATAATTTATAAATAGATAGGTCTCTTTATTCTCACTACATATTAGATTTTTCTGCCTACACTTCCTTCAAATGCTAAGATTATTTATTTGCATGTATTAGATTTTCCTCTTGTATGTATTTTTATGCAAGATTTTTATTTCATTGAAATAAAAATATAAAAATCGTTTTAAAAAGAGCATTTTGCAGGGCATTTTTTAATCTATATTTTTTGTAGGTTGTGTTTTTGTCTTTCTATATACGACATGAAAGAATAGTTTTTGTCTGCACAACATAAAAAATATCGGTTATTCATACAACTACTTTGTGAGCTTACCGGATGTCAAGATATACATGTAAAGTTTTTTATATTTTATCTTAAATATGTTTAAAATATAATTTAAAAACCGGAAGCATATCTCCGGTGTCAAAACACACAAAAAAATACATCTTTGAGATGTTTTTTTTTTGTTTTCCCGAGAATACATGGTCCTGGTTAGGAGTCCCGTTTTCGCACATGGAGGATAAGCTTCCATTCTCGTTTTTTTTAAAATATGTTCTAAACATATTTCGTAATGCAAAAAGAATCGACAAAAAAAAAATTACAGGTACATCTGATATTCTAACATATCTTGATATTCAATGTGATTATAATGATATCCAAATGATCATAATGTTACTTCACAAAAACCGACTCTTTGTTTTAGCACCGATTTTGTGTTATTTATATTGCCACATAAATGTTTTTTTCCGGGTACACAACATATTAAAGTATGCGCAATTACACACATACTTGCTAAATATAAATTTCTGTTTTGAGTGGAGATTTCTGACACAAGTTACAGTGTTCTTTTTTATTTAAATAAATTAAAAAATTATATTTAAATGTTCTTCACAATCTAAAAACACTTTTTGTAAGTTGTTAATGATGTGTAAATGTGTAAAATCTCAAGTTGACATATTTTATATTGTTATTTACATACGAAGACAAATTTATGGATCTAAGTATACACATATGTAGTCTCCCACGTATACAAGATTTTATCATTTTTATGTAGCACATAATATAAAGAATTTGAATTATGATTTTACGTACTTATCTGATGCATCGCTTACTACACCAGATTTATTTTCAGATTTTTTGGAACTTGTAAATATAGTTTTTTAATAAAATAATCACTAGAAATTGGGAGCCAAGAATGACATTTCGAAAAAAATTGACATTCCAAAAAAGTTTTTCCAGTGGCAGGCAGGAGCATATGCTTCCATATCCGAAGTAGATTTCCCTCCATTTAAGGTGTTTTTTCGGCTTACAAGAAAGTAAAAAAAAGCCTAATCACAGCAGCCCTACAAGGATCGATTCAGTTTCACCTATTTCTCATGTCGAATTCCCACCACAAATACAATATCCTCACAGAACAAACAAGCGATGGACACAAGGGTGCTGGTTTTGTTTCCAACGGTTGTGACTGGATTACAAAGATATCCTCTACCAGTAGCACCCATGATGAAAAGTTGAGCGACCTTAAAATGTTTGCTTTTTTTTTCTGAGTCTTCCTTCAACGATTTGAGTTGCCTTCGTTCTTCAAGCTCTGTGGGAAGAATGCTCGAATCAGTGAAAGATGCACACATGAAACATTTGGCTTTTATTCTTCAAAAACAGAAGTTCGGTATTTGCACATACCAGTCTTCTAAAAGATCCGCCGTGTACCAACTTCTTCAGCTTCTCCGCATCAGATTTTGCACGGTCCAAAGCCTGCAGCAATAAGCAGGTCAACCAAGGCATCAAATTTATTTATGGGATACTCCATGGTTAACCATTATCTTGTTTCATGAACATGATCCCTCCGCTCCACATGATCCTAGTTCTCAAAGAGCTCAAATTCGGTTCATCTTTGCCTCTTAAAAGGGCATTCAATAACGATTGGAAGGTTGTCACGCTTCGAATTAAGATAGTTCCAACGACTAGCAATATAGCATTTCTTTAGTAGTACTACTGATGCACCCCATTCAAAATTCAAATTCTCAGTGATTTTCCACATTTATGTCTGTTGGTATGTTCATTGGCTGCTTTATTCTAGCAAGCTTAGGTGAACTATTGGATATCCAAATTCCCTTCCACGGTCAAGCATGAGATGATATATTATCGATTTAATATCGCTGACGCACCACCTACTAGCTATGCATAATAAACAATCGTCTTAAACACACTTACCAGCAGGTTAACATTATGATTATAGCCAGCACTGTAAAATTACACTTAACCTTTATCTGCTACTATAATTAGTCAGGTCGAAAGGTACCGAATAATTGAAGTTTGAATAAACTCAGCAACCTCAACGGTTAACTGAAGGAAATATTTCAGTATGTGCATGAAATGTTTTGGCTAAGGAATAATGTTTATATTTACCTGGATCAGAGACTCAACTCTACGCCTCATCCTGGTATGCATGAATCCTTCAGAACACTGATAGAATAAATAGCATCAATTAAGTGCTTGCGAGGTTACTATTATAGAACACCACTTATGGCGTATCTAAGTATTGCAAGTTCATAAGAGACCAAAAGTAAAGTATATTGTAAAGCAGCAGAAAAGTGCTTCACAAAGCTAACGCCATGCTGGAGGGTGGCTTAACATAACCGTGCCCAGTTGGTTCCAAGACTGGCTTTCTGTATTAGTGGTTCCAGCTGGCTCACCCATACCAGCTTAAATCACAAAAGACAGTGGATCTAGGACTCTTGATCAAGGACAAATGTTTAAAAAGAAAAAAGTTCTGTGTTTTCTTTCCAAGGTCATCTCCTACATGAAAATAACTATTCCCTGCATTTCCTATGCTATGGCATATTTTGATTCCTTAAAACAAGGCTTTGCCAACAATCACTCTTCTAATATGTTGTCTGTGATTGAAATTACATTACAAGTATTTTCGAATAAGAATCTAATGACATCATATTCCAAAAAGACTTACTAGAGGGTAAATAGTTACAAAATGAAATGGAGGAACTACATCCGAGTTGCTGATAATACGCTACAACAATGATATTCAGCACGGATAACCAAATTTTCAACTTCTGCAGCCAAACCCACCAAATGATGGGAAATCTGCAAACTGGCTACTACTGGCAGATTCATAGCTATTCCATGTATCCACTAACTTGATTAAAATGAAACCAGATCATAAAACAAGGATCTCACCTTTACATGGTAGCTTACATACGCATGAAAGGTTAACAAACTCCAAACTGTTTTGTCTAGCTTCTTACCCTCAACATGCCGTGGGGAAACAACTGCCATAAATAAATGCCATGAGACAAATTGATATCTTTTTTTGCGCACACAAATAGATATCTTGAAATAACATGAAAAACTATGGTGGGAATACATATTACCAAAAGTAACAAAACCGGCATTTGCATTTAGTGCATCAGCATTCATGCCTCTTAACTCAAGAGGAGGTGCTGGAGACCACATACAGGAAGGAGCGTTATTAAGTGCAGGTGTCCGCCTTGCTTCCACAAACTCCTACACATAACCATCAGATTTTTTTCTTAAAGTCAGCAAAATGCTCCCAGCAGATTGTGGCTTACCAAACAACTTTACATGAGATAGTTATGTGTACAAAAGGTGAGTTTCACTTGAGCCTCACACACAATAACTTAATATACTGAATATATTCACTAATCATAAAATGAATGCAGTGCTGAAAGCCTAAATATCAGTCTACTATAGATGAACAGAAAAGGTCAAACTTAAGGAAGTGTCCACAATACCTGCAGAAACGAAGTAGCCAAGACAATATCGATGGAATCCTGGAACCTCATTGGATACACAATCGTAACTTTGTCTGCCTGGGGAAAACAATTAATTACATCGAAGTGTATATGCAGAAGATAGCCAACACTACATCAAATAAAGAAGTATTTCTAAAAGTAATGAATATGTTTACCAACAGGATCACCTAGATTAACATACCTAACAAAGCACCTAGGTGTTACTTGCCAAGGAAACAATGATGTTTCAAAGTAATATACCTAGATTTACGATGGCTACTCTCATAGTCATACCTGGGGGGCAAGGAAGAATGATTCATTAGGACGGTGAACAAGGGCAACCAGCTTATCCACGTTAGGAGCCACTGTCTTGGAAGATAGATGCTTCAGCAGAAGCTTCAGCGGTGCACCCAACACAACCTCTCTTACAGATGCAATTTGCGTCAAGACAGCATTCCGCTGCTCTGGAACATAAGAAAGGTAATATCTAGTTAGATGAAAAATTCAAATGAGACCATGGATTAACTGGACAATATCACTAGTCAGTAGAATGTTATGATTCGGGCAAGCTTGACCACCAGCTCCCTTGCTCAGAAGAACAAGCATGCAATAATCAGTTGAATTGGCCCATGAAGAACAGAAAAAATTGAGTTCAATACTTATGAAACTGCACTGCATAAATCAACAATAAAGAATGACTAAACAGACTCAGCAGCGTTATAACAAAAGTACAACACAATTTGTAAGATGCAAATGTTGAAGGTGGAATGAATGATAGAATCGATATATAGAAATTAATACCGAGCTCCTAAAAACAAGAGCCAAAGGAAACTTGCGAACCCATATTAACTAATGCGAGTTCCATTTACAAAAATAAACTGCTTCCCTGATGCAAACTACATCTACGTTCGCCGAAAGTTTTGGGCAACTAAGTGTATCATACAGTACATATCTGACATCTTTCAGAACATTATTATACCCAGGTCATCTACATTCGAAAAGATGAATCTGTTTCCAACCATCAATCACACCAAATGTATTATTTTGGCAAAGGATAACATCTAAGATAGATACCACCAGCTAATTATCATGTAGCACAACAAGACAATGATAACCTTGGAAAGGGAACTCTAGAACCTTCATCTGACGGAAGCTTTGTTAAGTTTATCTTCATTGTGAGATCAAACCCATCCTTTGGAGGATCAAGAATTTGAACCACCGTCCCATAAGCCGCTTTTATAGCATCGATAGCACCAAGTGGAAGCCCGTCGTATAGAATAGCCTCAGGAGGTGCGAGGGGTAATGCCACTGATAGCAGCATTACCTTTGGATTCCTCATAGAAAACTGTAATAGAAGTCCAACGTCCATCAGTATATAAAGCATAACCATAATCCTTAATCATAAACTTGAGTGCATATAAGTAAAACTATCATAAAAGAACGCAAAGTTCTTGAACAAATCACAAGACTGGCTGCAAACAACAGCAATGTAAGTATTCCAATGTTGAGAAAATTTAACTTCACTTTCGGCTTAAAACTGTAGCTCTTGAAGATCAGCAACTTATGGTTCATATAATAAGAAATTATTACCTCCGTTCCTAAATATAAGATGTTTTAGTGTTTTTAGTCTTTTCTAGATTCGGATGTATCTAGACAAGTTTTAGTGTGTTGGTAAACTCATTTCGGTCTGTATGTAGTCCAAATGATAATGTCTAAAACATCTTATATTGAGGAACGGAGGAGTAGATAGCAAACAAACCCTCACTAATATGCCAACGTTTCAGTAGTAACGCTACGAACATCATGTTATTATCTACAGTATTAATAATGTTCTGTAACAATTTAAAGAAAGAACTAGAAGGCCGCAATACTTAAGACAGCACACCGAAATGGAGTAGTAACCTAACCTGGATATGATACCGCACATCGTCGAATTCCACCGTGTGGCAATCGATGTCCACGCCCTTATCGCCACTGCACCGCGAATACTTCGCATGAGCTACAAACGATATCTCTTGGGCCCATACAGAAAAATCGGTTGTGCAGAGACGTACCTGAGGACGCGATCTTTTAGGATCTGGAGCAGGAACCTGGACGGGGATTGGAGCAGTATCATCCTCCCCTATCCCGATTTCCTGCGAACCAGCCTTGCACCGCGCAGCTCGATCCCACCGAGTTCCTTACCGAATCTGATCGAAATATGAGGTCAAAGAAGCGTGCTACGGTGGTGCGGCCGCGCCTGATCTTCCGAGGTTTGAGGCGCTGCGCAAGCCGGGTAGATCTGCCCTTCTGGGGGATCCCCGGCCGCCGGGAGATGCGATTCCAAATGGGAGACGAACGGGGTGAAGGGGAGGAAGAAGAGAGTGGAAAAGGAGTATTGTAAATCTGAGAGCTCGAGGGGCTTCTACGCAAAACTGTCGAAGGCTTCAGCGGCTTTACGTAGGAATTCTTTCGAAATCTACCCTCCAATATAGATCCGACGGTTCACAACGGAAACTTTTTAAAATTAATTAGTTTTATTAATCCTCCAGATTGCAAGGGCCAAGCCGGCTCGGCGCTTCTCCGGCTCTCCGCACTCGAATGATCGGCGGCGGTGGACGCAGCAGGCGGCGCGGGCGTGCGCCGGCTGCTCTGCCCTCGAGCGCCGCCGCGAACCAAACAGAGCACTCGATCTCGTGCTGGTTAGTGAAGTTCACGGCCTCTTCTCTCTTGCTTTCTCCCCTGCTGAACGGACTCAACCCGCTCGATCTACATCGATTTTTTACTTACCTTCCGCTGTCACCGCTCAGAAGACCTGATACAGCTTAATCGAGTCTATGCTTAGGATTAAGATTTTCCAATTTTACTGTGATGTTCACTTATTGTGATTATTGTGCGGACTTTAGGTATTGTGACTGCAAAATATATGCCTTCAACGACATGATATTCAATCTGGGGTGGAAACATGCTAGGTATGCTTTGTCTTAGCCCTTCGGAGGTTTTGCTACTGTAATTTTCTTCTTGCGTGTAAATTTCACATAACACCATTTTGTCTCTGTGATAATAATGTAGCATCTGTACCAAGATAAGTCAAGTCTTTTTATCTGTTTGCCGCATCTCTTATGTATACTATAGATCTGTACAGAGGACCCATACTCTCCACACAGGTGTAGATTAACAAATCTTAGTATAAATCAATCCCATTTGGAAGAATGTTGTCCATGTACCATACCAAAAGTTAAAACATATTCTGGCATGCTAAAGGTCGATACCAAAGTTAGCACCTGATAGCAATGCTTATTCCCTTTTTTTCCTGAAGAACTTAAGTATATACTCCTGTACTTCTTTTTTTTACTGCGATTTTTTTCTTCTGATTTCCTTGTTATAGTGACTCTGTAGAGCTTAGCCATTGATTGTCCTTGAACTCATGCCGAGTTCATTCCTTTTGGCAGATACACCAGAGCATGGTTTTCTATAGGAGTTTATTTCTCCCTCGTTGCTTTAGTCGGTATGTCTTTGGTAAGTTAAATGTCATCATGGCAAATAATGAAATGTAGTTGTTCCTAGTGTTATGTTATGCAGTTTGTATACTAGTCCCAAAGTTTGATAATGCACTCCCGTGTCATGTACTATCATGATATCACCATTTGTTACTTCTTAAATTATGTGATATTTAACTTGATTGACGGTGTATACTACTTGCTGATTATGTGACCTATACCACATATCCAGGAAAAATTGTCATAGTTTGTATTCATCTGTATGTGACTTCGGTACATGGCGGAAATCTTGAATCTACTTCAGACAGCAGACAGGGCACTGAGATTTTTCACAGTTCCTTGAATATTTAACGGTTATTTATAAGGTTACTGAAGTTCGCATTAGTGTGTGCATAGATTTAAAATTGGTGCCTCCGATAATCCACATCCTATTCAGCAAAGCATAGAGAAATGCTTTGTTTTCCGGCTCGCTAAAAGAGAGTTGGTTTATGTTTTTTCTACCTTCATGGCTTGCTTTTTTCACACAATGATTTCATTGCAGCTCTAGTAGTCTTTACAAGAAATATTTATCTGCCTATTAACAAATCCATTGACTGCTGCTAATCTGTACTGCGACTTCATTAGTTCCTGAGCTGGCTTTGGAAGGTAGTCAACATATACTACTTTTTGCAGGATTTTGGATAATTATATTATTCTGTTGCATTTCAGTTGCTATTGTGGGATTCAATTGCTGCATTTCATGTTAGAGGTGGGTCCGTTGGTGGCTGGTTACAAAATCTACTGGTGAGGAGACATGTTTCTTTCTTTCATTTTTTTAACACCAACCACTTAGCATGCATTTTATTTATTGTAGGCATCCAGCTTCAGCGTATCGATAATGGACACCCCAATCATCATAGCATCAACAATCTTATCAATTGCTTTTCATGAATTTGGACATGCTATTGCAGCTGCAAGGTCTATATCTCATCTGCTCGTTCACCTTTTTTGTGAGATGTGCTGCATGTGCCTACATGTACAGACAAAATGCATTCTGTATTTGATACTCTCAACATCTGAGTGTTGTCTCGTTATATTACTTCCATCCACTGATATAATTTTTGTCACACTACTGATATGTACATTGCTCAATATGCAACAGTGAAGGCGTGCAGATGGAATATGTTGCAATATTCATAGCTGTAGTTTTTCCTGGGGCATTAGTTGCTCTGAACTATGACCTTCTTGAGAATCTACCCCTTTTTTCAATGCTTCGGATTTATTGTGCAGGAATTTGGCATAATGTTATGGTAAGTTATGCTATGCTCCTGTAGAGATCCATGATGCTTAGATAAAAAGAAACACACATATTTGCATTATCTGTAGTATGCCATGCTCCTGTAGAGACCCATGATGCTTAGATAAAAACAACACACGTAATTTGTATTCTTGCAGTATAGACTAACAAGGACATCAATCAAGAAATAAGAACAATTATCTTTGTAGATTGGCATAAGATGACATTGGACGCTTCATTTTAGAAGAGATGGCCCAGTATATCTTTTCATAAGCCTCATAATGTTGTATCTGTTATGATTTCATGTTTAATAGTTATGTGCAGCATGTGTCCTGATGGCATTATTACTTCCTTTGGCTCTCTATCCTCTCTACATGAATGGTGATGGCCTTACTGTAAGTCTGTTTCCTCACATTTCTCATCATTTTGATCCCAGCAATCTTGTGTTTCTAAATGGCTGTCATAACAGGTCATGGGAGTCCCACAAATATCTCCTCTGTCAGGGTACTTGTCTGTTCATGATGTTATTCTCTCTGTGGATGGTCTGAACATAAGAACAACTAACGATTGGGTGAAAATGCTGGATGAAGGCAGCATAGGAAAAACTAGTAGTCGTGAGTTTCTTGGAGGTTCTCAGAGCCATGGTGCCACTAGTTCTGGCAAGGGTTATTGTGTCCCCAACTCATGGTTGGATGCAAGCAAGAATCTCTGGCAGATAAATGACAAGCTATCTTGCCCAGATGAACTGGTAGTCTTTGGGAAATTTACCTGTAATGGCTCCACAACCTTTTCTGAGGACAACTATTGCTTGATTGCAAAAGATGTAGTTAAACTTAAAAAATGTGGAAACGGATGGCGGGGTACTAAAGACGATGAAAGTAACTGTACCTGTTTGGAGGTAAGATTCCTGATTCTCTTTGTGACTTATTACTATAATATGGCAGTGAATTGTGAGTTTTCATGAATAATCTTGAGGTATTTCTTCCTAATAATAACAGTTATCCTTTTGTATGATTGACCTACTGTGCTTGATTAAGTGTTTTTGATTAATGTTGGCAGGACGAGAACTGCTTGGTACCTGTTCTGGCCCCTGGATTTTCATGGATAGAGATCTCCTATACCAGACCATATTCTTTGGAGTGCTTCAAGAAAGAAGGAAGTTTATCATCACCACATGCTACAAATAATGACAATGGTCCCAGTCCTTGTGGGGGAACTTTTGTTTATGTGGGGGATCTGTCATCGGCAGCACGTTCTGTTAAGTTATGCCCCTACAGGCCCCGATGGGCACTCTTCCTTTTTATTGCAGATGTTCCCTATATCTTGGAAAATTGCTTAAGTTGTTTGCTTCATGTGTCTGCGGCATTGGCTGCAGTCAACTGCTTACCAGTAAGTCCTTTGTTTACTGAAGATATCCTTGGCTGATCAAAAAGTAGGATTACTACAGATTTTTTGTTACATTACTCATTACATCAAAGAAACATGGCATGGAATTGAGAAAATTCTTGTTGGTTCGAAACTCAAACTTGGCAACATATTTCCTTTTCTTTTTGTGAACACTGGTCACTGATGATTATACGAATTCACTACTCTTTTCTTATACTACCTTTGTTTCTCTATAATAATGTACAGAACTCACCATGCGTACCCGCCAAGTATATTACTAGATCTGCGGAAATATTAATGTTGACCATGTACACCTTACTAGATCTGCGGAAATATTAATGTTGAGTTGTTGACCATGTACACCTTACTTCAAGACTAATTAGTTTTACTACAACCATGTAATCCTTTTCAGTGCATGAAGTGTGGACAGGTAGTGAAAACATTGAAATAATTACGCCCTTAATAACCTAAATGGACGACCATTTCGAAACAAAGTCTCCTGAGGGCAGAGATAGATATAAGAAAAAGGGAAGCTTTGGTGATCCGGCTTTGTAGTTACCTGGCTTGCATTTGAACTGAAACTTGTTCGCCTATTGTGTCTCAAGAGTTATGAGTTCTCTTCTGGTACCTAACCATGTAAATGATGAATAGGTATTCTTCCTAGATGGGGATGCAATTTTGGAGACTACCTTACGCTACGTTGCTTTGTTTTCCCGAAGACAGCAGCGGGTGATTGTTAAGGTCTGCCGCCTACTGTGGACCAGCCTATCCATCATCATGTTCTCAAGGTTCTTATATTCCATGACACTATATTATGGCTAATGTGTAACTCGATATTATGGAGCTTTGCTCTAAATTATAGTAGTTACAAAAATTCTTAACATAGTACCAGTCAGCTGTATGAGATATCACTCAATTGGCATGCAAGATGCCTCCTTATGAAACAGTGTCAGTCTAAGATTGTTACAAGTTGATGCAATATGGCTCCTTACATGTAGAATTACTCCAGTACATTAATGTTTAATTTTTTGGATAATTCAACGTCATGTATAATATTTGGAGACAAGAGATAGAGAGGATATGGAACTTACCAAGGTAAACTATTAACGAGGCTTCGTATGTTTACAGGAGCTCAATTCATTATCAGTAACTGTCACTCCTATTAGACTATAGGATAAAATCTGAATCTGGAGTTTGTGCAGTTCATTGAAAGATAAATAAAGTGCGACTTCATTAGCATTCAACAGTCTTGTAGCCAAACACTAGGTAAACAAAATTCCACTAGGTAAATCTGGTTTCCATTCATTCAGTCCATGGAAGATACAAAACAGTCTCCAAATAAAAGGGATACAACACACTAGACCCTACTACAGCACCTTAGCTTCAACATGACCGGAGGACGTTCCTCGTAAAAATATCGGAACCACGTGTCGCCGGAGCTTCGAAAGCTAACCTTGTAGCCAAACACTTCCTCTCATAGCTCCAGATCCTCAATGGAGTTGCTCCAAGTGAGAGAGGAGCTTGCCCTGGAGCTGAAAAATCCTGGAGCGGAGTCATGCCAAACACCCCATTTGCCTCCTAATTCGAGCGGTGTCAAATCCAAAAACCAAATACAACCCAGGAAAAAAAGAGAGGGTACAAGCAAAGCAGCAGAGATGTATGTTGTCCGATGTTGCGGCTGGTGGCTGCTCAGTTAGATGTGGATGCCGTTTCCGTTCGTGTAGTACCCGTTCACCAAGCTGTTCAGCGGCTTCTTCTTCATGGGCGTATACGGTTTTTTGACTGGGGGAGCCGCAGTGCCGTTGGTGGTACACCTGGGTGCTGAGTTCAGACTGAAGATGCCGCAGCTGCGCTGGAGCAACGGGTTTAGCTGTCCGGACGCTGCTGCTATTAACCCTGTGATCATACATGTGTTAATGGCATGAGCATAAGCAACAGCACATTTTTGTAGAGTAGAGTTGTGTTACCTAAGAAAAGTGGAGATGGCTTTCCTGGTCTTGACTTGAATTCAGGATGGAACTGTGCACCAATGAAGAACTCATGGTTCGGTATCTCAATAATCTGCATCCAGTAGATCAGTTATAGGCAATGGGAAATGCTGGAATTTAAGTTATACTTGAGATCAAAGCAACTATTTCTTCCAAATATACCTCCATCCGTCTTCCACTTTCATCCTTGCCAACAAACGAAAGCCCAGCTTTCTCAAACTCTGGAACCATTTCAGGGTTCACCTGAACAAAACCAATAGAATCTCCACCATTATAAAAAGAACAAGGAAAGTGCAGAATGATCTGTGCCATCAGATAATTTCATGTGGCTAACCTCATATCTGTGTCGATGTCTCTCGTCGACAGAGCTAGCGTTGCCATACCTAAGATTACGAGGATAAGAAAATAAACATCAGGTGCACGATTATGCATAAGCCAACCCAGGATAGTAGTGTTCTCTTACAGCTTTGAAGATTTACAATTGTTGGCTAGGAAATATGTTCTCCTTGATCCAAGCCGCATCGTCGCTCCCATTTGAGTTTTGGAGCCCTGTGGAAGTGTTGTCCAATGTATATGGATCAAGCTGATCCTTAACCGAGAATAGCCAAAACAGTAGGACAGTTAGGATAATCTACCTCTGGCATGAAAATGACACAAGGCGATGGTGTAGCCGGGTCAAACTCTGTGCTATTTGCGCCCCTTAATTTCATGACAGAGCGGGCAAACTCGATCACTGCAACTTGCATACCCAAGCAAATGCCAAGATAAGGAACATTATTTTCCCGTGCATATTTTGCAGCGAGAATTTTTCCCTGGACTCCTCTGTCTCCAAAGCCTCCAGGAACGAGTACACCGCCCGCGCCCTGATGTAGAAATTTCTTCAAATGACTGAACACAAGTATGAATAGCATCATAGCAGCAGTCAAGAATGTAAAATGTGCTAACCTTCAGTAGTTTCCATGCTTTGTGATGGGCTTCAGGGGTCTACACAAAGTAAGCACACCTACCAAGCATCAGTGGTAGGTTCATGGAGGAAAACAAAATTGTTGTAATTCCATAGCCAGCGAGACCGACCTCTTTGGCTGCAGAATCTTCAAGGTCACAGGAACAAACCCACTCCACTAGAAGCTTTCTTTCCATAGCAACTGATGCATGCAGAAGAGCCTGGAACAAGGTCAAATAGGACAAGTCAGTCAATAAAACAGTTACAAAGTAGCATCATGATCGACATATCCTATTTGTAGCTTTGTATGTTACTGTTTCTCAATCTACTGTGTTCATCAATAATCAAGTTATCAACACGCAAACTCTAGTAAGAGTCATGTTGATCACAAGAGTAAATACGTGTGTATTCATGTAATAAATTCACCTTCAGAACAGAAAGATAAGAATCCGACAGGCTGTTATATTTTCCAACCATGGCGATCTTCACCTGAAGTAAACGTGCAATTAATGATCAGCTATGAAAAACTTCTGACAGAAATATATACAAAAGGGTAATACACTAGGCCTTGCAAAAAACATAAGAGAAAAGAGTTAAAAAAAACATAAAAGATTGTACCGGAGCCTTCAGTTGGTCAAACTTGTTGGCTCTTTCAGTCCATTCGGCCAACATAGGTTCTCGAGGTATTTTGCCAATACTGCATACATGAGTGGAACAAACACATTGAAATGTCAGCGGTATTCCGTCAAACTACCAGGTAATGAATAAACTTAATCAAAGGCATGGAAAGAATCACGTACAGCTGAAGATCTAAAACTTTTAGAATAGCTTCATGCGCCTTCTGGTCCTATACAAAGAATCCAGTGTAGATGATTAAATAGGGAGCTTTCCAAGTTGCGACAATTGCGTTCATAAGACTCAAGTTCAGAATGCATGCATTTGAACAACAGACACACGTCATACCCTTAGCAACAAAGGGATGTGCCAAATGTTTGTAACGTCGTGGAGATTCACAATACTTGAGATCTGCACATAAAGCCACTGTTAACACTATGCCAGCAAAGAGTCAAAAACCCCAAGAGAAGCCTTGGAATCACTGAAAGTTTATCATACTGGAACGTGGCAGAATTGTGAGAGCTTGGCGCTCACATGCTCTTCGAGTGGCTATCACAAGAACAGACATGACCATTAATTATTAGTTAACAATTTTCAACACCAAGATAATGGACCATAGAGTGCTATAAATGGCGGTTAGATGGTGTACCTCAGTACTGCGACATGCTAAAATGTCAGGTGCCAACCCAAGTCCCCTTAGACCTCGAACACTATGTTGGGTAGGCTTAGTTTTCTGTATAAATGAACGGTATATCATGATTTGCAAATAGCAAATGCGATAAGATCAAATAACTGAAGAATTATACTGGTTTTAGAGTCATCAATAATTCAATTTTTTGTAGGTTTATGCTGCTCCGTACAATAACAAAGTGCCACTTCATTTAAGCCAAATTGCATCGCAGCGAAAACAACTACAAGTACAACTACAGTTTCATGCCATTTCAGTAAAATGTTTTTTTTAGTAACTGTATCTTTTGCAGAATGTATCTATTTATTTTCTCATATAGTACAACATGACATGAACCCAAATAAAACTGGAATAACTGTAACAACTTGTCACATTTTATCTTAACTCTTTCTTCAAATGAGTAAAACATACCTGTTCACCAACTACATTTAGGACTGGAACAAGACTAACATGGACCAGACAGAAATTTCCAAGTCCTACAACTCGGAATAAGGAAAAGGATGTGTCAATTTGAAGCTAAATGGATTGTAAGAGAGCCAGCCCCGCAAAAAAAAGACATTCAGGTAAGAGCTGATCTATACTGACCTACGCGGTATGAAAATTGACCTAATGCTTCAATAAAAGGCATTGATTCAATATCCCCTGCATCAAGAACGCCACTGTCGTTATGCACCGAGAAGAAATAGACTAAATTGCATCTACAGGTACGCTTGAGGTACGTGCCAGTGCCACTACAATTTGTGCTACAGATGAAATTATTTGGTTTACCTATAGTGCCACCGAGTTCTATTACACAAACATCAGGAGGCCCTTCTTTACCATCGACAGGCTTTACCGCCACACGTTCGATCCAATCTTGTATTTCATCTGTAATATGTGGCACAACCTGAAAAGGAAGATAAATCTACATTCAGTGATCATTGTCGTTTATATTTTTCACATGAAGCTCCACCTCCACACTACATACTGAGTTACTGACGACAAACCTGGACGGTTTTCCCCAAGTAGTCTCCTCTCCTTTCTTTGTCAATGACAGCCTGATGTGAGCATTACAAACAAAAAATGCTATTAAATTTCAGGAAAATACAAACGAGAAGCTACAATTGATTTCATAATATATATAATCCAAATGAGTTTGAATACGACGAATTAACCGGAAATCATGTGAAAGTGAAAATTGTGGAGGATAGGTCATTTTTGCTCCTAAGATAACGGCTAACTGAAACTGCCATACTGGTGTAGGTTTCAACTGTAGTTTTGGAACCTAGTTGCCGAGTCTACTTTGCAACCCGTGGGGAACTGAGTCGGTCAACAGAATAAAGATTCTTCAATTCACTAATTGACAGCAGCGACCTGCAGAGTCATGGACTCTACAATTAAGCCACCATGTGACAGGTTGAATCTTATATCAGTAGATCCCGACAAGGGTGGCAGACTGGAGGCCCAGATGATTCTGCACATGCATGATTGTACTACCGCAGTAGATCTTACGATGAAACATAAAGCGACTCAATAAAGATTTGTGGGTTCCATGTATATTCGGCGAATCAAATGCTCAAATATAACTTGCAGATATCCTGAAAGTTGCCGGTTTGTTTACACAAAAGTTAAGGAAAAACCTTTCCCCCTTTCTTCAAAAAGGAACGTATAAACCGAACTTTTGACTTGATAGCACAATCTTCCAGACTAGTTTTTTGTTTTTTGACAAGTTCTTCCAGACAAGTTCTAATTGCACATGGGTTAGGACTACCGAATCCAGTTACCTGATAGATCTTTCCTGTGGTTATATTGTGGTCACGGGTCAATTTGATATCCAGAAAACGTTCATAGTTTCCGAGGTCCAAGTCCACCTTCAAAAAAGAAAAAGAAAAAGAGTCCAATCAGCCACACACACAAAAAATCCACATCATTCCTTGTTGAAAAAAATAACTACAGTACATAAGAAGATAAATCCATGAAAATACTGTCACTTGTTGGTGACAAAAACTGTGAGCAACTTTCCGGCAAGAGAGACACAGAAAATGGGGATGTTGGAGCAGCTTGTAGCAGTTTACCTCTCCACCATCGTCCAAAACAAAGACCTCGCCGTGCTCGAACGGAGACATGGTGCCGGCGTCAGTGTTGAGGTATGGGTCTGCAGATGAACAGTCACAACAGATGAATGAAAAAAACGATAACGAAAATTAAGAAGAACCAGTAATGGTCACCTAACAAAAATTAAATGGTTTCTTTAATCCGTTCACCAACTTGTATTATAGAAACCCTGCAACTAAAATCTTGAAATGAACTAACAGGCGCCACACGTATCAGTCATTTGTTTCTCTCTCTGTGATGAGTCATCTTGATTGAAAAGAAACAAACACTATCCGTAGGAAGAGAAAAAAGTACAGAATTAATGCAAAGTTGGCCGCGAGAAGAGAGGATTTCGTGTCTTTGAAGGAACTAGGATTGTGACACCAACTTAAGATCAGGTACTCGCTTCATAAAGGTGCCGATGAGTCAGCAGAAAACAAAAGGCAAAACTTTATTTACTTTTACCAAGAGAAGCTGTAGAAAAACACCGGAAGACGAAGATCAGCTGGAATCGCCAAAACCACCAGCAGTATCTAATGAGGAGCAATGCAAGCTACCGAATGCTGCTGCACCAGCCACCAGGGGAGCAGAAAACACAAGAATCTCGGCTCGCAGTTCCGAGTGCATAACTGACTTGATACTATCACAGAGGAAGGAAGTGGAGTGGGATGACTCATTTGACGGTGTCAAGTTCAGGTGAACTGAAAACCACGAAGAGAAGCAAACAGCAAGTGACAAGCAGAAGCAGGCGGGTCTACCGTCTATACTACAGCATGGACGGCTTGGACGCCGAACAGAGAAGCAGCCTCCCGAAATATTCGGGAAATGCCGGTGCTTCGTTATCCCAAAATGACACGCTTGTTCCACAAAGTCCAGGCGACAAAAGCAAAGCTATTGTTTTGTTTCTGGCCCCTCGAGGCAGGATCACGCAAAGCCGAGTTAAAAATCCACCGGAAACCCCGTCCTTTTTGGGTAGTATATCTACGTTCGCGGCGGTTATCCCTGTGCTGGACGCCCAAAATAAGGATTCCGGCGCGGGTGGTGGTGGTGGAGTGAGGGGGAGAAGGAGGGGAAGAATGGCTACCGATCTTGATGGTGGTGACACGGAGGCCGCAGGCCTTGAGCACGGCGCCGATGCTGCTGGCCGTGACGCCCTTGCCGAGGCCGCTCACAACCCCGCCGCTCACCACCACGTACTTCATGGCTGGCCCTCCCACGTTAGCTCGATTCTTGGCTCTGTCACTCACTCACAGGGAGGAGAGGAGGCGGGCAACGAGCTGGAGAGGGCTTTGCTCTACTGGTCTTGGGCTAGTGCGGGAGGCTGAATCCTGGAATGGGAGTAGGGAGAGGAGGGGGGTTAAATAAGGCTTCCTGGGAAGGAGGGAACAGATCTCAACTGAAAACCCCCTCCCTCCCAAAAATCCAACTCCCCCATCTCTGTCTCCAAAAAATAAACTAATGAAAGAGGGTAGATATTGGATATAGCCTGGCTAGTAGGGCTCTCTCTGGATTTGATCGCCCTAATATAGTGCACACAGATTGGGTTGGATTGGATTGGATCTCTGCTATAAGAGGGGCATGCAACGACTAAGAGAGTGACAGTTGGTAGTTGTGAAATTTCTAATACAGTAGGATTTTTGCTCATTCATGTGACGTTCACGTAGATGCCCTTAACTATTTGTAGAGATACCGACTCGTACCGGAAAGTAAAACCATCAATGTAGACTTATGATTTGGCTGCTAACGGCAGTATACATAAAACCCATTGAAACACATGTTTTGGAAAGACTCGAACAACCCAAGGTCCAAGTCCAAACCCCTCGGCACGTTTCTAACATAGGGCACATTTCTAACATAGGAGTAAGTCGCGCTCCAACGAGGCATCCGAACCTATTTAAAAAACATCGATGTGTCAATCCTTGCTAAGTGTACGACTACAACCCCACTTAATACTCTCTCGTTACACCACATTGCTCGAGATACCCCTACTCTATTGTTGTTCGATTACAACAACATGATTCGCGCATCCATTTACTGAGAAGTTTCCAATCAACTACATGAAATGACACAATGATATAAACAAGCTCAATCATCAGTAATCATATTCGGTAAATCTTGCAAATCTCTGAAAGAAATTCCCGCAAAATCAAAACTTGAGTCTCTTTTCTCCACAAAACTAGAAAGCCCGAAACAACTTGGCCGATACTTCGGACCAGAGAGAGAGAGAGAGAGAGAGAGAGAGAGAGAGGAAAGGGAGGGGGAGGGGGAGAGAGAGTATTTTTTGGACCATGTTCTCTTTTGGGACAGCCTGGTACCTCTAAGAATGTTGATTTTGCCTCTACCAGTGCAGTACTATAGGTCGAAAATCATCGAGTGTGCAACTCCTTAGACCTCCAAGGTAAAATTTAGCAATTTCTGCCATGTTTGCTTTTCAAAACCGATATGTTTGGTTCGATACCTCTAGGCGACACATCTTTTCTCTAGACATAAGAATGCAATTTTGATCCAGAGCCGACGATTGTTCATGTCGGGTACCTCAAAGGTATTGTTGAATCTTGAGGCCTTCTGAATGACGCGGTACTTTCAGATTCACGGAAGGTACTCCAAGAATGCAACCTTCCCCCTAACTATTCAAAATTTAAATTGTTCTAGTACCTCATGGGGAATTTCCTCGAAAATCCAAACTCAATATTTTTTTGTGTAACAGTTGGACTTTCAACCTTGTATATATATACCTGCTCTCCACCCCTCCCTCCCCCTCTTGGGGAGGTTGATGGAAGTTTAGACAGTTGAAGGCTTTGAACCCAACCCTTTGCACCCTTTTCTTACCCACTACACTGATATTTGTTACTTTGAGTAATTCCTTTTATATTCTCTGCAATAGTTCAAAGATCCAAGTGAAGCCATATATTGTTATGTTTAAGTTATGGAGGGTGTGTGCCTCCTAGATGGCTAAATGTCACTTGGAACCTTCAGATTTGTGAAGGAGCCAAGAAGTTTAAGGCGGAGATTGCCTTTTTTTTTGTGAAGATCTTTGAGCATGGAACCGGTGTCCTAGCTGAAGGAGAGAATTGAGGGCATTGGTGGACGAGTACTTTGTGTCAGATCCTCCTCCAATGAGGACGTAGGATTGTTCAAACAATTCAAACCTAGGGTCTATATCCTTTGATTTGTGATCTTCTCAATTTACCTCATTAAAATTTATTTCCGACAAGTTTAGCTTTAGGTTAGGTGTCATAGGCACCAAGTAGAACACAACTAATAAAATTGACAACTTGCGTTAAAAATCGCGTATTAACCTATTAACATGTCTTCTAGTCGATAGTTGTCGGTCTTTGAAGAGCAACAACAACCATCCCAGTTTATGGGAATCCATAGCTTAGGGCACTCTTTTTTCGGTGTATTATCCCACCATCTGCCTAAGTCTCCCTACTCTCTATTCTTCTCTTTTCGCATGAATAAAAGAACAATACAAAATAGCAGCAAATGACCGACGACAGGATCTGGCGGTTGGCGGCCGCTAGTGGGCTCCGACGGGTGGTGGTGGCGGTCAAAGGCGGCAACCAACGATAGGCTTTGGTCGGTGGTAGTGGTCACCTATGGCTTTTCTCTAATATAGTAGGAGTTGATTTAATAGGAGTAGCGCAGTGTTAGTGTGCAGCTAGCGGAGTGCTAGGGGTGTGCGACCGAATTCTTGTTGACGAGAGTGCTAGATGAGGGTCCTGATCACGTTTCTACAAATCTTTTTAGGGTCCAGTTTGTAGAAGAGAAGGATTGATGTGTAATTTTTCTTTTCTTGAATGCCCTTCTTGTAATTCTATATGCACGGCTTGACTAAATGCATAATCTAGGCCCTTCTGGTTCTGGGCGTTATCCGTTCAAAAAAAAAACTCCTACCAGGAGTAGAATTGTAGTATATCAATTAGTCATTTCCACCTCAGTTACTTTGTTTTCCAAATTTATTTTGTTGCAAGTAAATGACCATTTATAAAATACAAAGGAAATATTAACAATAGGAAAACATAAAAAAATACTATAATTAATAGTAAATTTTCCGTGTGAATACGTACAGAGAGAGAGAGGCAGGGAGAGAGACCATGTTTGCATGTACGAGATGCTACCTAGACTGAAACATGCCGACTAAATGTCATGATCATTATTGTCCAAACAAGTCATAATCTGTGGGGTTTGGCCTCACTTGTTTTTTATTTATTTCTCTGCTCAAATCTCCTTACTTCAATCTCTTTCCACCTCACTTTTACAGTTCAAAATCTTGCTTCAAATCTACCATTCGTGCGCTGACGTCTTAGGAGTTTTTCATTGGTCTTCAAGAAAGGACGTTACAGTGGAGCAAAAAAAACGAATTTGTTGCTTGGACACCCGCTAAACTTGATTGTAACCCTTTTGGGAGCACTAGCTCCTCAGATTGAGATTTTTTTTACTTGTTTGTACTTACAAGCACAATATTATTCGATCCAGAGCTTGGGTCCTGCCATGTGGCGAGTCTCCTGCAGTAAACTTCCAAGAGGGTACTATTTTTTTATATTTCCACTTTTGTTTATTATTTTAAAGAACATATTGGAACACACATTATTATAAGATCATGTTCGTATGACATAAAATTGACGAGCTGCAACATGGATACTTGAAGATCATTATATTCATGGTAAAAATCGTAATATATTCAAGGTCGTAAATATGTTATAAATGTCAAACACAACTGATTTCTTATCTTGAAACTGTCACCTCCCCTGTGCAATTACGCGGAAAAAACCTTTTATTATGATTTATTTATAGCAAAACCATCATATTGGCGTCAAGCTGCGATGGGCAGATTTCTCTGTGCAGTGCTGAGGAGGCAAACTAGGCAACGACAATGCAGAGAGAACGCGGAGAAACAACAGTGAGAAGTAGAGAAGTTGTGACAGGAGAAAGATGGAGAGGTGACTCGGAAGCATAAATACCGCTGAAGCGACTGGGAAGGAGGTGTCATAACTGAAAGAATGAGTGTAAGGACTAGAGGTGGGTGAATTGGTTGTTGGGATGCACCGAGTGCAACACTTGCATAACAAAACCTTTTTCCCAGCGCATCACCGGGATAAATGCTTAGGGATTAGTTTACGGGTTTACCACTAGTTGCGCATGTGCGAAATTCTATGTAGCGCGTCGAGACAGTATAGTTTGACTTGTCCGACTCCTCAAACAACTTGTAGACCCCCACAAACTCTTTCCTCTTTCCTCTTGAGCGTCATATTGTACCACCTCTACTTGTATCCACACATCCAAGGAGGAACGTCGTGCAGCGAATTGCTATATCTGTTCACACGACTTGGGACTCACTGACGGATAGGGTTTCCAATACTTGGAATCACGGCGTTAACTTTTGATTCTTGTTGCTTGCACCTTATATAGGAATCCTCCAGAGCGCACAACACTTGTAGCATCATATGATCTGAGTCCTTGTATGACATGAATCCAATATGTGCAATACTTTGTTCCGGTATCACTCGGATCCAACCTCTGCGACATGTTTTAGTCGGATCATATCCGGCTGATTTCATTCCCTTTAAGTGTGTGACCATATATATTCACAATCACTTAGACACAACTAGAGTTACTCTTTCGCGATTTCCAGCCATGGCCATGGCTCCGAGTCATTACTCGCTCCCATGAACACTTGGCTTCAAGTCAATAACTGGTAAGGCTCCTAGCAGAACATGCGAGTTTCTGAGTGACGTAAAGTTATCACGAAGAACCTTCACATTGTGTTATATGGCGCTTTCTCTTTGCCTCATAATATACCTTGACGAGTAATTATTATCTCTTTAATAGCTTGACTTTCTTCTCAATAACTTGATATAGATTCACCAGACTAACTCTTAGGCAGAGTCTTTGGTTAAGTCTTAACTGAATCGCATGGTCATGCTTCATAATTAAATCAATCGAGAGAAAATCCATTTTGGTCAACCACGCCATGTAGTTTACTTCACAACTAACCCAAATTTTGTATTTGTAACTACCCAGTTACGGAGTAGCGTTTGATAGACCCTAATCTAGTTGATCCACAACTCAGGTCATCCAAGGACCTCGGGTCTAGTAACACGTCACATACATTGTCTGATACTGACAAATGCCAACTTGCTCGTTGCATCTGAAAGTGGGTCTGTTCGACTCGGAAAACTCCTTTACCAAAATCAGTACTATCATATTGGTATCACCACGCCCATCACTTGTGAAATTTAGTCATCATCCGAGTCCTACACTAGCCAAGGATATGTGTCGCCATAAACTTATTGTCTAGGGACCATTAGAACAAGCATCATACAATACATAGTTTCACAACCCAATTATATATTCGATGATATATATCATTGATGGTGTTCACGATAATACAATTCACTTATAAATAGACTGAAAAATATCATCCTCATATGATCTCTCTAAGGCATATTTCTGACATATACAAATTATAAAGAAACCTCGCAATTTTAACAATTTTAGGCTACAAGCTACCCAGGGTAACCTAAGCATGCAAATTCTAGAAAGTCAAATATGCAAACAGAGTAAACCACAAGAAAGTAAGGGGTAGGTTTAAGAGATCACAATACGAGAATTAAATTTGGAAATTTGGGTTGTTGGCATATTGGTTTGATATGTTCGGACACGAAGTCCTCCGGTCACAAATACAATCTCAATCATTCATAATAGATCTTCATCACACGAAGTAGATGGTGTATAAACCTTCCCGAACTTCTTTGCTCGTTCATAACATGAAGGCTTCCAATTTACACCTAGACATCTAGGAGCCTCTTACGCACCGATAGTAAACAAAAAGGTGTGCATTCCATTTGAATTTGAATGGCTGCCAAGTTTTTCAAAGAATTTTCACAACCATCTAGATCTCGTAGGAGTGTTTTTTGTACAAACCTCTAACAATAGCTAATTGTTAGACATAAATGTTGCACATCTAGAAGTTCTGAACACATTGTCCCAAAAGTTTGGGATCAGTGATTAAATAATCAGGCAAGAAAATCAATTCCTTGGAAATTCCTAGCGGTGTTGCAACATACCATGTCCCCTAGTGTCAACAAAAAATCCACCAGGACCGTACCTTCGAGGTGACAGACATGAATACTCATTGATTTTGGACATCAATTGAATACTCCTGCTTGTAGCTATGATATAACCTCAAAGTTCTAGATAATCATAGCATGGAAGTTTTGGACATAACAAAGATTCATCATAACACAGAATGACAGAAATGACAAAATCACTACTTAGAAGTTCTGGACCAACTTCCTTCCATAGTTCCAAACTTGTATTGGAATTGATATAGTTGTGAATACCTAACCTGCTGAGAAATTTGGAACCCACTCCAATCTAGCTAAGGTTTCTAACAAAGAACCCTCTTCTTTGACACATGAGTTTGGTGGCTGCGGAACCAAATCTAGCGGTCTATATCAACACATAGGGGAATTTTCACGAGCCCTCGTCTTATGCACTAAGGTTTGAAACTACTGACTGATTAGTTAGACAGTTCTAGGCTTGGCCGAGTAGGGAATGGGATATTTTCTACTGTAAATTTGAGAAAAATGACCACTTAAAAGGACCTTAACTCCTCTTTCAGGTCAAGTAGCTCTTTGTAGTACAGCTTTTAGAATTAATGTGAAGCATTTTCAATAAAGGTAATAATAAAAACTATCCTTAATGTTCTTGTTCCTTTGCAATTTCATAGGGGTTACCAATTGTTTCCAATTATGGACTAAAACATGAAACACTTAGTAAACACTTTCGTGGCAGAATCCAAGTTCAATCTTACAACATGAATCTTCATGCCATAATATTGTTAATACTAAAGCGACTAGCCATGGTTGACTAAAAACAACAGTGTTGTATCTGAGATGTCCTTTCCCTCACAAATAGCCTACCATTGAGATGAAGGTGAGCACGACTAGTTAAGTTGTGATTGAGCTTCATCATAACTAATTACTACCTTTGTTCCATAATATAAGCCTTTTTAGCAAGCTAGTACTACTTTGCATCAATTTGTTCAACATTACCTTGAAAATAATTCCTCTAACACAACATGGAAACAAATTCTATATGAAGAAGGTTATCTTAGTAATTTAAGCAAAATAGAAGATTTTGCACATGTGAGAGTTTCTTCTAGATAAAAAAATAAAGCAAACGTTAAATCAGAAATGAAATTTATAAAATCAATTATTATAGAAAAGTTTTTGTATGTGGTAGGAATTTAACAAAGCCATAACATTCATAGACATTTCACAAAAGACATCACTTTCAATAATAATTTAAAATATTCATATTTTGGTTTTTTTTCTTTCAAAAGAAACTAGATGTTCTGTAACAGTTATTGTGTTGAAAACTTCTTGGTTTTGCCTCTAATTTATCTTAAATCCACTAAAAATCTTATTTATGTAAATTTGCATCTCAGAAAATTATTGTATGATTATTTAGTTTCCTAAAAGGATATTTTCCATATCTTTTGTATTGTTTGAAAATAGTAATCCAGCTTACTTGATTTCATATTTTAAGTTACAGAATAAATCTTGAAAAATATTGTATTATTTAGATTTCTCCTATTTTAATTTGGACTTGTGACTTCAAAAGCGTTGTCAAAACTGTTTGTAGGGCGTAATAGCCCAAACATATACAATTTGGGTATTCAAGAGACAAAAATCATTTATCAAAATTAAAGCTTGTCAATATTGGACAACTAAAGACGGCCAAACATTATACCATATTTAGAATGTTATCCATGTTTCTCACAATTTGTGACAAAAGATGCGACAGGTCGGTTGCCATGTGGCATTGTTTCTGGTCATAAGCCACGTGCATGGACAACTGGAAGTGGACGCAATTTGTGAATACGAAATGTGATAAAACTACCAGGGAGAAAATCTTAAATGCAGCAAATATGTAACAACCAGGAGGAAAATTCTTCAGTGAATACGAAATGTGATAGAACTACACACAGTACACAGTTTTGCAAACAATCTGGTAGCGTGCAAGAGCCCGATGGGAGCGGCCGCCCGTGCTGTGGACTTTGGACCAAACCCTGACCAGGCTCCGAGTCATCGATCCCCGCCCATCAATTCTCCAACGTGCTTGGCTTCTGCAGCACAAGTTGAACCGAGAAGTTAATGGCGAATATTGCTAGCTACTTATTCGCTCGCTCACTCCTCGCTTACATAGATCCACGTGTATACGTATGTACACCCTAACTACAATCCGGATTTACAATATCTATGATTTTTCTGTCTTCACGAGAGAGACTGGGTTGTGGTTAGGCGCCTTCTTTCACTACAGGAATGAGGCCAGGTGCCGACGACCACATGCTACGCCGACGGTAATTTGTCGGGGCCGTCGGCGAGCTTCCTGGCGGACCAGCCGGTCGAGGTGGCCGTCGGCACACCTTTACCGTCGGCGTAGGATGGTTGTGCCGACGGCAAAGCCGTCGGCATAGGTTTACAGGGCTACGCCGACGGCAAAGCCGTCGGCATAGATATGATTTTTTTTCTATTTTTCATTTAATATGAAATAATTCATATCTTTAAATTCGTAAATCGAAATTTAACAAATAAAATGTCTAAATCGATTAGAAAAATGAGAGGATTCCAAATATGACATCCATATAATATTTTTCACCATGCATATGACTTTTTGTAACATATTTTTGGTACTAGATTACTTAAAAAGTCATATTTGGCACTTAAAAAATGAAAATCATATTTATGAAAATATTTTGGAAATTATTTTTGGCACTTAAACAATGTAATTATAAGGTGGTCTACTAGTTTCTATCTATTTGGATGTTGCTCTTTCGGTGAGCCGTTTTGGTAGCTGCTTCACAAAAAAAGCCTGTTTTGGCACTAAAAATGAAAAATTGGTTTTTTATTCAACGAAAACCCTAAACCCCTTAGTCAATACTATTCTACAACCAAGATACACCAGTGTGTCAAATATTGACTCATTCCGACATTTTTTGGCATCGTCAAAGATCTCTAAATAAAGTATACATCGTGGATCTAAAAGTGATTTTTTCAAAAATCATGACCAAACTATGCAGCACTCGTAGTTCAAATCAGACCCACTTCCAACGAAATCGGCAGGAACTTATCTGAAATGTTTAAAACACCTAAATATGTTTTATATCGAAACCCAGGGTTAAATGCACTTGTAGGTGGTCTACTAGTTTCTATCTATTTGGATGTTCCTCTTTCGGTGAGCCGTTTTGGTACCTGCTTCACAAAAAAAAACCTGTTTTGACACTAAAAAAAAATGAAAAATGGGGTTTTATTCAACGAAAACCCTAAACCCCTTAGTCAATACTATTCTACAACCAAGATACACCAGTGTGTCAAATATTGCCTCATTCCGACGTTTTTTGCTATGTTAAATGTCATACCCTAGCTTATTTCGGTCGAAAACCATACATCTTTATACCTCGTAGCTCATTTCTGTGAAGTTTTTTTTATAAAAACCTCCATAACTCATGTTTATAATTTTTTCCAGGTGCTAGGTCAAATAAAAGGATGCCATGTGAAGGTTTTATATTTTTTTTTTTGAATTAGTTATGTCTAACCCTAGCCCAAAACCGAGACCGTAAACCCTAACGATAAACCTAAATCTAACCGTATCTTCGATCCGGCAAAAACCGTCAAAAATCTCTAAAGAAAGTATACATTGTGGATCTAAAAGTGATTTTTTCAAAAAATCATGACCAAACTATGCGGCACTCATAGTTCAAATCAGACCCACTTCCAACGAAATCGGCAGGAACTTATCTGAAATGTTTGAAACACCTAAGTATGTTTTATATCGAAACCCAGGGTTAAATGCACTTATAAAGTGGTCTACTAGTTTCTATCTATTTGGATGTTCCTCTTTCGGTGAGCCGTTTTGGTAGCTGCTTCACAAAAAAAAACCTGTTTTGACACTAAAAAAATGAAAAATGGGGTTTTTATTCAACGAAAACCCTAAACCCCTTAGTCAATACTATTCTACAACTAAGATACACCAGTGTGTCAAATATTGCCTCATTCCGACGTATTTTGTTATGTTAAATATCATACCCTAACTTATTTCAGTCGAAAATCATACATCTTTATACCTCGTAGCTCATTTCTGTGAAGGTTTTTTATAAAAACCTCCATAACTCATGTTTATAATTTTTTCCAGATGGTAGGTCAAATAAAAGGATGCCATGTGAAGGTTTTCTATTTTTTGATTTTTTTAATTAATTATGTCTAACCCTAGCCCGAAACCGAGAACCTACGTCTAGCAAAATCGGTAGGAACTTATTTAAAATGTTTGAATAGCTAAGTTATGTTTTATATCCAAAGGTTTTTGTGATGCAAAAGATGATATGGATGAAATATTTGAATTCCTCACATTTTCTAATCGATTTAGGTATTTTATTTGTCAAATTTCGATTTACGGATTTAAGATATGAATTATTCCATATTAAATATAAAAAGGAAAAAATAAAGTAAAATTTATTTTATTGTTATTTATTCGAAATATATATTACATAATCATTGTACTTTACTCAAACAAATTTTTTAAAATTTCAACAATGAAAAGTGTAACATCATAACCGAGTGGTTAATATGATTGATAGGATACTAATATCAGAAGTTCTTAATTTCTCATTTGAAAGCTAGGTTGGAAGGAATTCAAAAGTTAAGCGTGCTCGGGCTGGAGGATGGGTGACCGACTGGGAAGTTTGACTAGGGTAAGTACTTTGACCTATAATAATTAAGTGTGTAATTAAGGATTAAGTATGTGACTAAGTCGAAAATTTCGAAATATAAATAAAAAGAATTAAAAATCAAAAAATCAAAAATTAAAAATAATTGGAAAACTAAGCCGACGGCAAAACCGTCGGCGTAGCCTACGCCGACGGTATATTTACCTATGCCTACGGGGTACTACGCGCCGTCGGCGTAGACCTACGCCGACGGCAAAAGGTGCTAGGCCGACGGCAAGAGGCCGTCGGCACCTGGGTCATTCCTGTAGTGTTGGGCCAATTTATAGGATGCACACAACCATACATTATTTATTATTGAATGTTAAATTATACCTAATAAAACGGCTTACAATAACCTCAGGCTATCCACTTAGGACATGTCTCATGGCGACATTTCCTATAGTCTTACCATAAATCATCGACCGTGAACGTTGGTGCTGCCTGATCAAGACAAAAGGCTAGATCATGAGTTTCCATTCACGGAGAACACAACTGTGAAGTGAGCCGTGAGCGGCATAGTCACCGTCCACTGATCCATCAGCCTGCTCTCCAACGAACTAGCTATTCAAAGGAGGAAAACGTTGGAATGTAGGACACGTATCGCTTTGTACACATTGCACCATCTTGTTGAGGTTTCCGTGCGTACGCAATTACACCATGTCGACGTACGTATGCACCACCAAGATGACATTGCCCGCTAAATCGTCGATCCACTCACGCTGAGCAAAGATCCGCCCACGACGACGTTTATCACCGACATTGAGGAAGAGGAGCATTGCGGCACACCTCACGGAGCCTCCCCACGATATCGAGCTAAGGATCGGTGCATCATGCCAGATCTGTATGATCCAGCAGGACTCGTCGTCATCCTGCTGCACAAGCCCACACTAGGTAACACATCTAATCCGCACGCGGCCACACATACCGCGGAGAAGCCTACACATAGCTTTGGGGAGAGCAACATAATATCGATGGCCTATGGTATCTCATGAACGCACTTGGGACTCTGTCACGAGCTAGCAACCAGAAAAAAGGACCTGAAAAAAAGGTTATCCCTCCCAACAGAACGACTCGCCTCCTCTCCTCCTAATAGGCGGCGGCGGAAACCAACTCAGTCGGCGGGAGCGTTGGTTCCCTCTCCCTCCGCTTGCCGCTCCGGCGGCAGAAGGGAGGGGGGCCTCGTTTCTCCTTCTAATAGTTTTGATTAGGGTATGTCTACTGTGGGGCGTCGTTGGGGTGGTGGGAGCGACGCCTGGGCAAATAAATCTGCCTTAACTCTACTCCCACACCGGCGGCAACCTTCACGGTGGCGCCTCAGAGTTGATGGCAACGTGTGCGCGTCGGTTCTTCAGATTGGCAGCTTGGTCTTCTCGCCGTTCTTCAGATCTGGCGAGATCTGTTTCTCGGTGTGTCGCTGGATTCGTCGTTATCTGCGACGGCGCTGGCGGCCGGCGAAGTGGTTTCTCTGGAGCGAGGATGTTGGTCCGGATCGGTGGTGGATCTGTCATTCTTCTCCGACTTTGTCGATGGGAGGCGGCGGATCTTGGTCCAAGACATGACGGGGACGTCCCCCGGTCAACGTGGCACAACGACATGTGCCTCGCTACGTGCAGTAGGCCTGTTCACCGA
>QRDG01002344.1:0-108765 GCA_012064385.1 Puccinellia tenuiflora | reverse complement strand
CGGTCCTCGCGGCCTCGGACTCGCTGGCGAACTTCTCTTCGCGAGCCGCCAGCTCCTGGTGCTTGGCGGTGGCATCCGTCTCCAGCGCCTCCCGGGCCGCGTCAAGCTGGCCCATGACCTCGGCCGCCTCCCGCTTGACGCTGTCGCGGGTCTCCTTCGCGAAGCGCATCGCTTCCTCAGCGCCATCTTTGCCGCCGAGTCCTGCCGGCGACACATTTCCACCCGCTCGTGGAGGAGGGCCCAGGGTCGGCAAGCCGCGCCCGCTCCCTCCATGGCAAGATCCTCCTTGGCGAGCTGCGCCGCCAGCTCGTCAAGCGCCTGCCGCGATTGGCGATGACGACGTCGCGGCGAACCGCGCGAGGGCGCGGCTCACCCAGCGCCAAGACCCCTGCATCGTGAGGCGCAGAGGCCTCGACGCTTGTCGAGACGCCTAGGGCATCCTGCCCCGAACTTGCAGCGGCCCCGCCGCGCGGGGGGCCCGTGGGGGCGTCTCCCTCGCCGCCCGCATCGAGAGCCCTCAGGGGGCTGGGCACCTCCTCGCCCCTGGCCCCGTCGCTCGGGGCTCCAGAGGCGTCTCTGTCTCCCGCATTTCAGGGGCGCTCCCGCCCCCTCCGTGGTGGCCGCGTCTGCCGTGGCCGCGGGAGTGCCTGCCCCGCCTTGTGGGAGCCTCGCTTGCTGCTGGGGGCGACTCCACGATGATCTCTTCATCCACCTCCTCTTCTTCCACGCGGTGCGCTGCCGCGGAGGAGTAGCCGCCCGAGTAGGCGGAGGCGTCGCCAGCTCGATCACCTCCTCCACACGGTGCTCGACCGCGGGGGGAGAGGCGGCCCTAGCTGGGGGCGACGCCGCCTCTTCAATCATCACCCCCTCCACGCGGTGCTCACCCGCGAGAGGAGCTGACTCCTGCGGCTGCCCGGCAGCCGCTTGCCGAGACTCGTCAGCCGCTTGATGCGACTCGTCGGCCGCAAGTGTCGGCGGTGCAGGCGATCTCCCCGAGCTTGCGGAGACGCCGTTTCTTCGGCGCCGCGGGTACGCTGAAGGAAAAACACAGTCAAGCAAAATCCTTCAGGAGAGGATTCGCAGAAGCAAACGCTGAAAGGAAAAGAAAGAGCCAAACTCACTCGTCGACCGCTCTCCACACCTCTTCTTCCCTTTGGCGGCTGTAGGGTGCTCGCTCCGGCTGCTCATGGGCGCCGCTACCTTATCGAGGGGAGTTCCCCGTGGCGACCCCGGTGTCCCTGCCATGGAGGACCTTGGCGTGAGGCTCGCGGTGTCCTCCCCTGCCGCTGTCCTCCTCCTCTGCGGTGCGCGGGGAGCGAACCACGCGGAGGGCACCCCCGTCGCCGCCGGAGGGAGATCTCCTGGGGCCCTCGCGGGCGGCGCGTTCCTTGAGCCGCGTCGCCTCCCGAAGGGTCAGCACCCTTAGAAGCCTCGTCATCCCGGACCCTTCGTCCTCGTCTGGCTCCAGCGCGTCGCCCTCCTGCTCTTGTTCCGCAGCCCATGGGTTGCGGCGGGGCCCGACAAGCTTCGCGGGCTTGATACCCCATTCGTCGAAGTGGGGCAGGAGCGCGCGGGCTTCGCGCACTCGCTCCTCTGTGTAGGCAAACAGCGGCAAGGCGTCATCGTTGCTTGGGCCGAAATGGACGCCGTGGCGAAGAGGACTTTCGTGATCCGCTTCATCTCGTCCGGAGTGAAGTCGCCGGGGCTGAGACGCATCCTGTCGTCCGGGCCCGAGTAGGTCCACATCGGCTTCGCGTGCCACTGGAGAGGAGCAATGCGGCGCGAAACGAAGTCCATCGCCACCATCCGGCCGGTGAGCCCGGCCTCGCGGAGCACCTGAATACGCTCGTATACTGCTTCGAGCTTGGGACCCTCAAATTCGCCGCTCGACCAACGCGCCCACTTCCTCGGGGGTGCCACGGGAACCTCCAGGTGGCGGTTCGTCGACTTGGTGCCGACGAAAACCCACTTCTCGCGGAACTTCTCCACTTCTTCGTCACCTCGGTGATGGCGTTTCTCCCCCTGCCACGCTATGGGGATGTACCCTTCACTCTGGCGGCGGCGATGCGGAAGGAGACGCATCCGAGCCGCTCGCCCTTGGCGGAGTTCCGAAGAGAATAGAAGCTCCGGAAGAGCGCCACCGAGGGGCGATGCCGACGTAGGCCTCGCAGAGGTAGGCGAAGATGGCGAGGACGAGCACGGAGTTTGGGTGAAGATGGAGCAGCTGGATCCGGTAGGCCTCAAGGATCCCTAGAAGAAAGCTGGAAAAAGGAGGAACGAAGCCGGCAAAGAGCGTGTGGAAGAAGATGGGGTGGAACCCCGCGCCGACCTTGCTGCTGCCAGGCGCTATGTTGTGGCACCGAGCTCGTGGGTGTTGGACGCCACAAAGATCCGCACCTTGGAAACCGTCGCCGCGCTGATAAGGGACTCAGGCATTGTCCCCTGGGGCGCAGCGTCCCGCGCCGCCACCGGCGCAGCGTCCCGCGCCGTCGCCACCGACGAACTCGCCTGAGCGGTGGCCTTGCCCTTCGGGTCGGTGGCTGCTTTCTTGGGAGCCATGGTCGCCGGAGAAGAAGAAGAGCGCTCTGGGGTTGGAGCTCTCTGGAGAGTTTTGGAGGCGTGGGGAGAAGTGTGCGGAGGAGTTACGGGAGAAGTAATGGGCGCCGCCTGCGCGCCCAGGCTTTATTGACCAGCACTCGAGTCGTGGCGGGCCCCACCAGTCGCCCGTTGGAGCCGAGGAGGCCCGCCCCGCGCGGGCGCAACCGCTGCGTGACACGTGTCGCGGCCCTGTCAGGCATCTTTGGCCCCTCGACGCTTCGCCTTCGTCATGGGCCTCGGCGTGCCCATCGCGGGCCCGGGGCTACTATCGGCACAGTGGAAACCAGGGTACCACGGGCCGGCCTGCCAGGACCCACAAGATTCCTCAGGTGATTTTCACTAAGGACCAGGCTCTCCAAGCCTGGCGAGCTTCGCGAGGATTTTTCCTCCTCGCGAAGGGTTCTTCTCCTCGCCAAGGGATCTTCCCTCGGCGAGGGATCGCTCTTCGACAAGGCGTCTCCAACGCCGCCCGCAATTCTGCTAAGGACCAAGCTGAAGGGCTTGGCGAGGCCTTTCGCCTCGACAAGCACTTTCCTCGAGAAGTCCTCTCTGCCCCCGCGGCAGAGCGCACATGGACTCTGCGCCATGCGCAGAGTGACGCGCGTACCTACGCGCGGTGACGACGACGCCGCAGTTGCCGTTTTCCATGTATAAAGCAGTCAACAAAGCGGAGCCAAGCAAAGCGGACAACGAGTATTGCCTCTTTGGTGACAAGGGAACAGTCTGCAGCTACGCTCCAAGGACGACGTCACCATGGGCCGCCTCCCACCTCGGCAAGCGCCAGCTCCCTGTCCAGCTGGTCGGTGCCCCTTTTCAGCTTTGGTGACGCCGCTCCCCTGCGTGGACCGCGTCCACGAGTTTTCACCTTTATGGTAGACCTCACCTTTACGGTGCACCGTGCCTCCTCCTTCGTCGCATGTGGTAGCCCTTCCGCCCAAATGTTTGGGCAGAAGAGGCCCATGACGCCTATAAAGGGAGGAGGAGCACGCCCTAGCAAAGGGTTCAATCTTCGGTTCGATTCCTGGTCCAAGATCCTAGAGCCCAGAAACCCTAGATCTAAGGACTGGCAAGTAGCCATTGTTAGCCACCTCGAGCTCGACAAGCTCTCCTTGTACTGTAAACTCTTCAAGCAGTGCAATACACCATAGCAGGACGTAGGGGTTTTACCTCCACAAGAGGGCCCTGAACCTGGGTAATACCTTGTGTCAATCTCTGCAGTGTCGTCCGCAGCGAGCCTGACGAGCACCGTCGCCGGAGCACGTTGTGGATTGTTTGACTCCGTGTTCAGCCCCTTACACGATACCTTGGAGACACCCCTAGTTCCTGGGGACAATCTCCGACAGCCGTGGCCGCCTGAACCACGTCTCGGCTGAAGGCGTTGAGGAAGATCCCGGAGTTCTCATGGGTACGCTTCAAATCAATACATATCCAGCTTCAGTGTTATTTGATTTTGGAGCTTCGCATTCGTTCATATCCATATCATATGCACACAACCATCAAATACCATTTGTAATGATGGATCCCCCGTTAGTGGTCAAGACACCCGGCTCTAGTTGGCGTACCAATTGGATATCTCCCGATGTTCAAATAGCCATAGGGTCAGTCCCTTTTCCGTTCTCATTGATAGCCCTGAGGTCAGAGGGTATCGATGTTATTCTAGGCATGGATTGGCTAGTAAAATATCAGGCCAACCTGGATTGTGCTGCCAAGACTGTCACCGTGTTCCACCCAAGGTATGGGGAAGTGCGTTACTGGTCCCCAAATTCTGCAACTCCTTCCGCAGCACTCCCCTTTCGCCGGAGAGCAGTCTTTATTTCCTGGAAGGAATCACCCCACCTGATATGTCTGAAGTCGCTGTGGTGTGTGATTTCCCCGATGTTTTCCCGGAGGAATTGCCCGGCATGCCACCTGATCGCAGCGTAGAGTTTGTGATTGAGTTGGTTCCGGGACCGCCCCCAGTTTCCAAGACGCCCTACCGTATGCCAACGGAAGAGCTAGCGGAATTGAAGGAGCAGCTTGATGAGCTGCTGGAAAAAGAATTCATCCGTCCGAGTAGCTCGCCTTGGGGCTGCCCGGTTATCTTTGTCAGGAAGAGGGATACAAATGTTCCTCGACTGGTCGTTGACTACCGCCCTCTTAATGCGGTGACCATCAAGAACAAGTATCCAATTCCTCAAATAACAGACTTGTTCGATCAACTGGCTGGTGCCACGGTGTTCTCCAAGATGGATTGAGGTCAGGCTACCATCAATAAAAATCCGAAAGGAGGATATTCCGAAGACGGCCTTCACCACCCGCTATGGGTTATATGAATACACCGTCATGTCCTTCGGCCTCACGAATGCTCCGGCTACATTCATGAGGCTAATGAACTCCATCTTCCACGAGTACCTCGATAAGTTTGTCATCATTTACATCGATGACATCCTTGTGTACTCCAAAACCGAAGACGAACATGCTGAGCATCTTCGACTCGTTCTGACCAAGCTCCGTGATCACCATCTATATGCCAAGTTCTCTAAATGTGAGTTTTGGCTGAAGGAGCTCATCTTTCTCGGTCATGTGGTGTCAGCTGCCGGAGTAGCGGTAATACCCGACAAGATTCAGGCAATTCTGGATTGGCCGACTCCCAAATCCGTCAAAGATATCCGAAGCTTCCTTGGATTGGCGGGTTATTACCGCCGATTCATTGAGGGCTTCTCCAAAATAGCAAAGGCGCTGACTGAACTCCTCAAGAAAGGCAAACCATTTGTGTGGTCAGACAAGGCTGAAGAGAGTTTCCAAACCCTCAAGGTCAAGCTCACTACCACTCCGGTGCTGGTCCATCTAGATACCGCCAAGGACTTTGTCGTCTACTGCGATGCCTCTCTCCAAGGCTTGGGATGTGTCTTGATGCAAGAGGGCCATGTGGTCGCTTATGCTTCCCGTCAACTCAAGCCACACGAGCAAAACTATCCAACTCATGATCTGGAGCTTGCCGCCGTGGTACATGCTCTGAAGCAATGGAGGCCCTACCTCTTGGGCAACCGTTGCGAGATCTACTCCGACCACAAAGTCTGAAATATCTATTCACCCAGTCGGATCTGAACTTGAGGCAGAGAAGATGGCTGGAATTGATAAAGGACTATGATGTGACTCTCAATTATCAGCCCGGCAAGGCAAATGTCAGATGGCGGATGCTCTGAGCCGCAAAGCCTATTGCAATACCGTGATGGTTGAAAAGGCGCAACCGGCTCTCCACGAGGAATTTGCTAAATTGAATCTGGAAATCGTTCCTTCGGGTTTTCTAGCTAACCTTGAGATCAAATCCACTCTCGAGGATGATATCAAGGCCGCCCAACAACATGATCCTGAAATCCTTGAGATCAAAGAGAAGATAGCTAATGGGAAGGCGGCCTGTTTCTTGGTTGATGACAATGGTGTGGTCTATTTTGGTGACCGTCTAGTGGTGCCCAAGAGTGGAAATATGAGGGAGTTGATACTCTCTGAAGCTCATGAGTCACCCATCTCTATTCACCCGGGTAGCACAAAAATGTACCAAGATCTTCGCCCTCAATTCTGGTGGTCTTGCATGAAGCGCGAGATCGCCGAGTATGTTGCGGAATGCGACGTCTGTCGCCGAGTGAAGGCTGAACATCAAAGGCCAGCTGGTACCCTTCGCCCCATAGCCATTCCTGAGTGGAAGTGGGATGAAGTTGGTATGGATTTCATCACCGGCTTTCCGAGATCACAAAAGGGCACAATGCCTATTTGGGTCATCATTGACCGTTTGTCAAAGGTTGCCCATTTCCTTCCGGTCCGTGATGATATTCGAGCAAGCCAACTTGCCGACTTGTATATGGCCCGGATTGTTTCCTTTGCACGGGGTTCCTTGCGGATCATCTCCGACCGTGGAAGCTTATTTGTGTCCAAGTTTTGGCAAAGTTTCCAAACGGTGCTTGGGACCCGTCTCAACTTCAGCACCGCCTATCACCCTCAAACCGATGGTCAAACGGAAAGGGTAAATCAAGTTCTTGAGGGACATGCTCCGAGCTTGTGTCATCTCTTTCGGCAAAAGTTGGGAAAGGTACCTCCCTCTCGCCGAGTTCTCCTACAACAATAGCTACCAAGCCAGTTTGCAAATGGCTCCCTTCAAGGTCCTTTATGGGAGAAAATGCCGGACTCCTCTCAATTGGTCAGAAACCGGGGAGAGTCCCTTTTTGGTCCTGATGTGATCAATGAAGCCGAAGAGAAAGTCCGTGTCATTCGAGAAAAACCTCAAAGCCGCTCAATCCCGTCAGAAAAGCTATTATGACAAGCACCATCAAGAGGTCCACTATGAAATTGGTGGACAAGGCCTATCTTCGAGTCTCTCCTCTCCGAGGCGTTCGTCGCTTTGGAATCAAGGGCAAATTGGCACCTCGCTATGTTGGCCCTTTCACCATACTAGCCAAGCGAGGAGATCTCTCCTATCAACTTGAGTTGCCCTCCAACTTCCCGGATGTGCATGATGTTTTCCATGTCTCCCAACTCCGTCGTTGCTTCAAGGATCCAATCCGTGGGGTTGATCATGAGGCTTTGGACATTCAGGAGGATTTGACCTATCGCGAGCATCCTATCCGCATCTTGGATGAAGCGGAGAGGAAAACCCGCAACAAGTCCATCAAGTTTCTCAAGGTCCAATGGTCTAACCATTCCGAGGAAGAAGCCACATGGGAGCGAGAAACTAATCTTCGTCAGGAATACCCCGCCTTCTTCACTCAAGCCTAGAATCTCAGGGCGAGATTCTTGTAAGGGGGGTAGATTTGTAACATCCCTAACTTGGTAATGAAAAATACGAAGAATTTTTCACTTTTTGCATTCTTGTTTGCATCATGGCATGCCTTTAAGTTGCTAATGTTAACAAGTTACCTTTTGGGAAACAATGAAAAGAGGGAAGCAAATTTCCCAAAACCTTTACTTCTTGTTTTGCAAGCTATGGTGTTAACCATGTCATGACAGGTGACCTTATGGTCCAACACACTTCCTAAGTTCACCTCAAGTGCACAAGAACCAAATGGATGGGTTCCTTTTTGTTTCCAACTTCCTTAGGCCCTAAAATGTGGTTCAAAGCTTTTGTCTATTTGTGAGCCATGCCACCTTGCTCAAAAGCCTATATAAATGTAAGGTGAGCTGTTTTACCTTGTGGAGAAACTCCCAGAATTTTTGCATATTTTCTGGAATTGTTTTGGTGCCCAAACAAAAGCTAGCCTTTTCTGCCAAATTGTGGTCATCCGGAATGACCCGGACAATTTCCGGATCTATTCCGGGCCAGTCCGAATTTTCCGGACCTTTCCGGAAAATTCCGGACGAAGCACAGTGACGATGGACACTGGCCGCCATGCCGCCACCTCCTCCGCGCCATGCCGCACGCCGCCGTGGCAATTGGAGGGCTAGGAAGCCCGTGACCGTGCTCAACCTGCCCCGCACAATCCTCTCTCCTCCTCGCCCCTCCTCTTTTTCCGGATCGAGGGAAGGCTCTCGCTCCTCTCACCGCCCGCCATAGTGCCGCCGCTATCGCCGTTGATTCGCCGCCGTTGAAGCTCCCCGGGACGACGGCCGCCGCCAACTCCTCCGCCTAGACCTCCTCTCCCTCCCCACCGGAGGAATCGAGCCGGGAGGGCCAGTACCGTCGTGTGCGTCCTCGGCCTCGTCGACCTTTGCCGCCGCACCGGAGCCGATTCGGTCGCCGTCGACCCACCCCTCTCTGTATCGACCACACAACGAGCTCACGGGTGAGGCCCGCGTCTTTTTGCTTCTTTTCCCTTCCCCTCTCCCTCTCGTTCGTGCTTGAGATTGCACAACCGCCGCCGCGTCGTTTTTCTGCCCAGGATCGAGCCGTCCGGAATCGCCCGGATTATTTCGGATCGATTCGGGTCGACGGTATTATTCCGGACATTTCCGGACGAATTCCGAAACCCTAACAGAAAGTTTTGGATGTCACCTGGATTGGCTCGGAATGAGCCCGGATTATTCCGGACCATCCGGAATATTCCGGACCAATCCGGATGGATTCCGAACCAAGCTGTAAACCCTGTGAAAGTTTGGAATTTAAATCTTTTCGTAAATCTTGCAAATGGTACACCAATTTGATCAACTGTTGAATGCTTTTCCTAAACATGCTAGTGTCACCTCATGACAACAACTTGCACCTTGATATTTACCCTCACTTGGTTAAAGGATATAAATCCAAATAACCTTTTAAATTGCTAGTTAATTGTCGGTGCTTCGAAAATTACAAACACTTTACCGAAACGATCGGAATGATAAATCCTATCCATTCATGTCATGTGGCATGCATATTTGAGCCACTTCTATAATAATTTGATAATTTATGAAGAATTTGGGTCACTAAGATAATATGGCGTGGTGTCCAAATAATTGCACTAACTATTTGGAACTCCATTTAATTTGTTAAATAAATTAAATGATATTATCTTGCATCAATTGGACATGTCATCATGTGTTTGCGCATTGCACCTTGTGATTGTGTGATTTATGTGTGCTTTATATTTCTTTGGCTTCGATAGATTCCGGAGTCGAGGGTCTCTCTACTTACCCCGAACGAGCAGTACTTCACTACTGGGCAGCAAGGCAAGAGATAACCTAACCTTCTTGGCATCTAGCATCCTATGTTTTTAATCAATTATTTTATCCACTATAATATTGCATGCGGTTCCAAATGTCTCTTTTGATCAATATTATAGTATCCCATGAATGCATGTTATCCCTCGAGCCAATCACATGTATCCCTACCTATGAACCTAGAGATGATGTGTTGGCCTGTTTAACAAGGTATAAGTGTTGGTTATATGCTTAGCCATGCTTAGAAATGCTTAGTTGAATTACTAGTTATGTCCGTTGTTGAATTCCTTAAAATTATTGATGTTGATGGAATGATTCGGGCATGGTGGATAAATGTGATGCTTAATTAAATTGCTAAAGGCTTGGATGAGTTGCCCTCGGGGAGGGTGGTTTGCCTCATTCTTGCCGCCTAGGATGAGAGTGCTTTTAGCTAGAACCAAGAACCGAGCGTGCTTCCATTGGTGGGTGTATGGGCGCCTCGCTGACCGAATAATTTGTGAGGGGCTTGTCAAGGGTCCTCTAGTTTGCTATTTCCCATTTGCGCGTGTGTGGTGTGAGTGGAAAAAGGACGAGGATGGTGGTGTGTAGGACATGACGGTGGGGCAGGGCGCTGGGAGCGCTGAGCCTGTCCTTCGCCACTGATGGTCCTTGAGTAAGCCTCATGCATTTTAAAGGTCTAACCGCGCCCGCTCGCCGGTCTTCCCCGGAAGAGGGCCAACTAGTGAGCCGGACGGTACCAATGGGTAAAATAGTACACCCCTGCAGGGTTAATCTTTCGAAAAGCCGTGTCCACGGTTATGGACAACTTGGGAATAGACGATAAGATCATAGATAATGTTAACCTAATTGATATGGCCAGCTAAAGGTTGCATTAATCAACATGTGGTAAAGGTTCACTTCCTCGAGGGTGATTCGAGGGGGTGCCTTGGTGGAGATGAGTGTGGTTTGGTTGCAAGTAGGTTCGCCGAGAACCGAAGATGAAATGTTAATCTCTTACCCCTTTATAAAAATATTCTGAGTAGACGAATGCCATGTGTCATTTTATATTTCGGTTTATTAAAACTAGCTTTATGCAAAAGAAATACATAAACAGCCTTAGAGCCTCCGTCAGTCATTGGGCCTATATCGCCCTACTAAACTTGCGAGTACATCATACTCAGTCTCTCTTTGCTGCCTCTATGATTTGTATTTCAGAGGAGGACGACACGAGCAGCTAGGTGGGTTCTTCGTGGACGTCGACTACTAGTCTGGGGTTCCCAGGTGGCAGCTTGGGACCGTGGAACAAGCTGGCTGGGAGATGTTTATTGTAGGCCTCTTAGGCCATATATTTGCTTCTTGTTGTTAGACAACACTACCCGCTTCCGCTTGATGACTTGATGGATCTGTGATCCTTTGTTGTAATATTTGTATTCTTCTCTTTATATGAGTTGCTATATGTTTTGTCGTAGAGTCATGCTTTGTGCCAGTTCTGTTCCACAAGTCTCGATCTTTGTTTTATACTTTGATGGTTGTGCCAACTACATAGCCTCTCTGTATAATTCCGGGGTCGGGGCGCTACACTACCAGCTTACATAGAAACGATAAAGATACAAGGTGTTACTCCTAGGCGTGGAAATGGCACAGCAGGTCTGCATTCCACGGGCGCTCCGTCTCCTCGAAGGAGGTATCCGCCTGGTCCTTCCTTGGCTCACGCACGTCGGTGAGGTAGTATGCGTTGTTGAGAAATGCCCGGCTGATGATGAAGGGTCCCTCCCAAGGGGAGGATAACTTGTGCTGGCCCTTGGTGTCTTGGATCAGCCGGAGCACGAGGTCACCTTTCCGGAATGAACCAGGGTGAATCCGGTTGGCGTGATAGCAGTGCAGGTCTTGCTGGTATGAGGCCGATCTGGACTTGGCCAACTTGCGTGCTTCCTCCAGCAGGTCCACGCCGTCTTCGTTTGCCCGCCTGGCCTCCTCCTCGGTGTACAGGATGGCTTGAGGGGAGTCGACCTGGATGTCAGCCAGCAGGACAGCCTCTGTGTCGGGGGGCAACCCCCGAATAGGGTCAAGATGACGAAATATATGTGGACCCGGAGTTGACCGAGTCAATGATAAACTGACATACTATACGGGCATACTCGGAGTTGACCGGGTCAATGGTAACCAACATACCCAGATGTCGGGTCATACAATTTATATGTCAGAACCTCCTTTTGCTCTTCTTGTGTGCAGGGAAGGTGAAACTGAGTTATGGAGCATCTGGCATGCCTATGCTGGATCGGGAGAAGTGGAGCTCTATCTCGGTGGACGGTCAAGGAGCACGTCTTGTCCCTACAATCACGGGGCAGGCGTCCTGCCACTGGCAGGACATGACGCGCTGCCTACTCCTTGACTCGATGGTCATGGGATGGGCAGTCAGACCTCCATGCTGCTGACCGAAGCAGTACTGTGGAGCAGTGTATAGGATTTGATAGATTGGACATGCCATGCAGGGATGACCGAAGCAGTCAGAGGACCAGACGTGGCCACAGTGTTGGCAACGCCAGCACCAACATCAGCCCTAACCCTGTGCCCTGGGTTTCCCTATATAAGGAGCACCAGGGGTTCCTCTTACGGGGACGCTTGGACAAACCTTTGCTTCACGCATAGACACTTTAGATATTTCCTCCAGAGCCCACTGAGAGCCAGAGAGCCACCCCAGGACTCGGTAAGGAGCCCTTAGTTCATAGCATTTTATGCACAGCTCAAGGAGCATCTTGTAGCCCGGTTGTAACATATATAGATCAGACAAGCAGGAGTAGGGGTTTTATCTCCTCACGAGAGCCCTGAACCTGGGTAAAACCGTGTGTGTGTGTGTTCGTGTGTGTCTGTGTGCGTCTTCACGCGCTAACCCTCCCCGGTGCCTCCAGCGTCCATCGGCCCCAAGTTAAGCCTACCTATGGCATCTGTCCGTGCACCACCACGACAGTTGGCGCCTACCGTGGGGCTAGCAGCGGCGCTGGCTGGTGTGTTCATCCGGACGGGCTCCTTCATCGCTTCGGGTGAGCGCGTTCTCTGTGGCCTTGTCCACAGGTTCGGCTCGCTCAACGTCGTCAGTGACAACGCGGGCTGTTTCGGCAGCAGGCCGCTGCCCCAGAACGGCTGCCTCATCGAGTTTGGCTCACTCACGGTCTACGTCGCCACCGAGCTCCCCTGCCAATTTCCCGAAAGGGTGCAGGTCACTGCGGATCCTCCCGCAGTCTGCGCAGCTCGCGGCCGGCGTACTGCTCGCCCTGCTAGTTGTGCAGAGGTCATGATGACCGCTCCAGTCATTGGTGCCGACGGTGCCACGGCTGGAGAGACCGAGGTCAGCAACAGGTCCACCAGGACGGCACGCCCGACGCTGGAGAGGCCGGAGAACCGTGCGGTGCAGGCCGGTACATCGCGTGTGCCGGTGGCGCCGAGTCCTCTTCAGGACGTGATCGAGAAGCTGGCAACCCCAGTGGCTCCGAGTGCAGATGCTGCTCTGGCTCAGGCGGAGCTGGATCAGCAGCGCAAGGACATACTTGAGGAGGCCCTTGAGGTGGCCCGAGTCAGGCAAGAGTTTGACATCTCTCTCTGTGAGTATAACAAGGCTCATGGTTTTACTCCAGTAGCAAATCCTGTTGGTCGCATAGATGAGGTGCGCAACCGAGGTAGAGACCTCAATGCCGAGATAGCTAGAGATGGTAGAGCCAGATCTAGTAGAACTGCTACTCATGTGTCGACAGACAGGCCGAAATATAGTACTCCCGGCAAGAATCTTAGGGCTGCAGAGGCAGCCGCAGCCGAGTTACCAAACTTATCCGGTGATGCTCGTCGTAGGTAGCAGGACCGAGTAAACGAGCTGGTAGATATTGCCAATCGCCAGAATGAAGCTTTCCGGAATGCTAACCCGGATATAGGTGGATCTCGGTACATCCACTCGAATGGTGGTGCCGGGGCAGTGTCCAAGGGACAGGCCTCTTCGCCGTATGTCGGCGGAAGCCGCGACCGGAGTGTAAACTCTGGTAAGAACAAACAGCTGCAGGCGTATGATCCGGTATATGCCGGAAAACAGATAGCCGGCCAAGGTCAACCTGGTCAGGGAGCACCAGGACCCGTTCAGGGCAGGCAAGGAACCAGCCTGGTTAACCCGGCAAATCCGGGTCAGCCACCTCGGTATCCGGTACCCAACCCACCTCGGCAATGACTTTGTGCCGGGTATGCCGAACAGGCTGCCGACCGATACGATGATGGTTACTCGGCCATGGAGCGGGCCGGGTACACAAGATTCAGAGATCTGGCGACTGAGGTGCACTTGGTGCTAGGCTGGGAGCTCGCCAGCTGCCGGCGCATGATGTCCGCAACAAGCTTGACAGAATCTATCTGTCTGAGCTCCTGGAGGAACAAGGCCCACCGGGTCCAAAATGTTTTGGACCCCGAATAATGAAGCAGGCATCGGTGCCGAACTTCCAGCTCCCCCGGGTGCCAAGACGTATGATGGCAGCACTAAGCCGGAAGACTGGCTGACAGACTATGTCACAGCGGTGCATATCGCCGGTGGCAGCCGCCGAAGGGCAGTGCGGTATGTGCCGCAATGCTAGAGGGACCAGCCCGGATCTGGCTGAACAACCTGGAGAAGAACAGCATTGATTGCTGGCTGGACTTCTCCGATGTTAGATTCGAATTTAGTTAAGCGACAACCTTTGATCAAATAGAAACACTTACAACCGAAGACACGGAAGTAGGAGATGTTAGGTTTGTTGCCGGTGAGGATCTCATAAGGGGTCTTGTTCAACCCTTTGCGGAAGTAGAGCCGGTTGGAGGAGTGACATGCCGTGGAAATAGCCTCCGCCCAAAAAGTCAACGGAGTCTTAAACTCCGCTAACATGGACCTTGCTATATCCATAAGAGTCCGGTTCTTTCCTCTCGGCTACACCATTTTGTTGAGGGGTATAGGTTGCGGAATATTGATGACGAATGCCCTCTTCACTAAGAAACTCATTGAGGGTGTAGTTCTTGAACTCGGAGCCATTATCACTTCTAATTGCCAATATGGGGACATTGTGTTGACGTTGCATTTCAATGGAGAAGTCGATGAAGGTTTGTTGGGTCTCACTCTTCGACTTGAAGAAATAAACCCAAGTAAATCTTGAATATCATCAACAATCACCAAGCAATACTTCTTCCCACCAAGACTAGCTTCGGGAACGGCACCAAAAAGATCCACATGGAGGAGCTCCAAGATCCTCTTGGATGAAATAATAGTCTTGGACGGATGGGGAGAATCATGCATCTTTCCTTCAACACAAGCCCTACAAACACGATCTTTGGCAAAAGAGACATCTTCTTTTAGTCCAAGAATGTGGCCACCCTTGTGGAGACTTTGCAAAGTTCTCATATTGACATGGGCTAGGCGGCGATGCCACAACCAACCCTTGTCGGCCCTTTCCGAATAGGCACATCGAATTTGAAGTGGTTTCCCTCGAAAAGTCAACCACAAACAAATCATCCTCGATGTACCCAACGAAAGCGACCTTTAGAGTCTTGCTCCACAAGATTACCACAAACATCAATATCAAAGAAGACGGCATAACCCATCTTATTAAGTGCATAAACGGAAAGTAATTAAAACCAAGGTCTTTGACAAGCATGACATTCGCTAAGGTGATATCCTTAGCGACTACCACCTTGCCAAAGCCCAATACCTCGGATTTTGATCGATCTCCATAAGTGACGGTTGCATAATTTAGATTTGATCTCAACTCCGTCATCAACTCCTTGCTTCCGGTCATATGTTTTGTGCATCCACTATCAAGCACCCATTTTGACCCACCGGAAGCATAGTCCTACAAGAAATCATTGCTTGGATTTAGGTCCCCATTTTTCAATGGGTCCTCTTTTGTTAGCAACAAGTGTCTTAGGAACCCAAATAGAACGAGCAATGAGTACATTTCTAGGACCAACAAACTTAGCATAGACATCCCCATAATAATCAACAAAGATAATGTAGTGAGGGTTAGTCTTTCCGGCAAAGTCATCACTAATGGTTTTGCCCCTTGTGGCACCACCACTAGCAATGTTGACCTTCTTCTTTGCTTGAGGGATCCTCTTTGCTTGAGGAGCACTAGTAACGTTGGCCTTCTTAATTTGAGGAGCTCTAGCATCCTTCATGAAGCTCTCTTTCTTCTTTTCTTCCTCCACGAACCCAAGACCAACTCTCCCCTTTTGTGAAGTGACAAAAGGTTTCTTACCTAGGGAGATGGCCTTAGCAAGATTGATCTTCAACCTAGCATTTTCCTCAATGATATTTGCATGATCACAAGTAATAGGAGTGGAGGAACTAGGCATATCATTTTTAGGCGGTTGAGCTTGAAGTTGTTCATATGACTTGGTGAGGGTAGAGTGTTCACTCTCCAATGCTTTGTAGGCCTTGGAGAGCTTCTCTAGCTCCTCGGTTAGTCTAGCATGACCAACACCAAGCTCGACCTTTTCCTTCTTACATGCTTTGTATTTAGCAATTGCATGGTCACGTTCTTTAATGAGTTTGGCAACAATTACATCATTTGATTCTTCTATGGATTCTAGTTGTTGCTCTAGAGAAACTCTAAGCTCATGTTCTTCTTCAAGATTGTCTTTTAGGGATGCAATTTCCATAGCATCCTCTCTTTCAATCTAACCTTTTATCTCAAGCATTTCTTGAGCTTCACCATATTGACTCATGAGAGTCTCAACATGCTTCTTTGTTTCACCTTGCATGTTAGTGATAAAATGATCGAAAGCAACTATTTCCTCTTTGATTTTAACACTAGTAGCATCATCCATATTACTCATTGCATTAGGAGATGAGGGTGATGTTACCTCGGTGGTCTTAGCCATGAAGCATCTTGCGGAGGAAATAGAGACATTCTCATTGGGGGATTCAAATAGGGAAGGAGATGATGAAGAAGCAATAGCAATGGCGGCAACTTCATTTGTGGGCTCTTCTTCTTTTTCCCCGGATGAATATTCTTCTTGAGCAAGCAACACAATTCTTGGAGGTTTCTTGTTGATAGCATTCTTCTTGAAGAAAGGCTTCTTATGTGTGTCCTTTGACTTGTCCTTCCTAATGAGCTTTCCTCCGTGAAGTTCTCTATTCTCAAACGTACACTCGGCCACAAAATGATATTTGTCTTGGCAATTGTAGCAAGAACGAACTCTTTGGCCACCCTCCTTCCTTCCACTTGCCTTGTTGACGAAATCCCTTGCCTTGGATGGACTCTTCCAAAAGACCTTAGATGTGAGAGCCGCATAGTCCTTGAGGGTATCTTGAAGCTCTTTGGGATCCCAATGTGACACATCTTCTTGAGCCTCATCATCATCGTTTTGCTCCACAACCTTGGCCTTCAAAGCAAGTGAAGTTCCTCAATGCATTCCAATGGCTCGGGCTCGAGCATCTTCGGCGTTCTTGGCGGCCACCTTTTAATGCCGCCATCTCTTGCATGACCTCATTAGATGACATGAGGTGGTAATTGTGTCTTCCTTGGAGGCTCTTCAAGTCGGTGGATTCAAACGGCCAAAGGGCGCTCACATACTTCCTCTTGATCCAAGCATCATCCACATAGGTTGCACCAAGAGCATGAAATTGAGTGGCAAGGGTCTTGAGTCTTCGATACATTTCTTCATGATCTTCACCCTCTACCATGAAAAAGCCCTCGGCTTGGTTGCTCAACGCTTCAAATCTATTCCTTTGCATGCTCTCATTACCGACAAACTCTTGAGTGAGAATATCCCAAGCTTCTTTGGCGGTGGTGGCCATCTCAATGAGAGACATGTGCTTTTCTCCCACGGCAGTGTGAATTATGTTGAGAGCCAAGTCATTGAGTTGACCATGCAGAACTTCTCTTCTTGTCATGTTGTTCAGATCAACGGCCTTGAACCCAACTTGAATGATTCTCCATAGCTCACTCGAAGCGCTCTTGATATGAGATTTCATCATAAATTGCCAATTAGTAAAACAAGATGGATTAAACTTAGGTGGATCACCCCTATTGTTTATATGATAATGCGGGATAGGTGGGTCGACCGAGTACGCGAATGGAACTCCATGGTACTCCGGTTTCTTCCCACCATCAGTTTTAGGAGGGGATTCAGTAGTTTGTTGTTCGCCCTCCCCACTTTGCGCGGCGGAAGCATTAGCCTCTAGGGATGGTGCGGCGGGTGGCTTGTTGCCATTCAAGAGTTGCCTCATCATGGCACGCAACTCCTCCATTTGAGTGTTCATGGATGATGTCAAGCTTGTTTCCAAATTCTTGAGATCATCCATGGACACCGGGGAAGTGCTACAACCCGTAACACCATCAGCTTCACCCATACTCTCTTAGGCGGTAAAGCCTAACTTAAGAGCCGAGGCTCTGATACCAATTGAAAGGATCGTATGGGCACCTAGAGGGGGGGGGGGTGAATAGGCGCTACACCAATTTTTAATCTTTTTCAATTTAAGGCTTAACACAAAGGTAAATTATCTAGATATGCAACTACGGTGAATTTACCTATATGAGAAGAAGCTAAACAACTAGGCAATTAACGATACAAGTAAAGGCTACAAAGGGGAAGAGGTAACCGAAAGGGGAAGCACGCGGAGACAAGGTTGTATTCCCGAGTTCCTCCTTGTTAAGGGAGTACGTCTCGTTGGAGGGGTGTGAGTTCGCCACAAAGGCCTACTCAACGCCACGAAGGCCTCACCCTATTCTCCGATGAACTTTGCCACAAAGGCTTGGTTCACCTTCCACTATTCGTAGTCCTTCAAGGCGGAATCCGGAGCCCTTAGACGGTTCTTGGGGCACACACCCACAACTGAATTGGGGGCTCCCAAATCAACAACACTGTCACAAATACAACAACAAATGAGCACAAGAATCTAGGGTAACACAAAGCTAACCCTAGAAACAAGAATCCTCGAGTGAACAAGGGGGAAATGAAGAACGGCTTGGTGAAGATGTAGATCCGGGTCTTCTCCTTCAATCCTCCGAAGATCAACGCGTTTGGACGGAGAAATTGGGAGATCTTGTGATTTTGAGCTCTCAAATATTAGGGTTCATAAATGCTGGACGAGCTAGCTGGTCTGAGGTAGGTGGAGGGGTATTTATACCCCTCTGCAAATTATAGCCGTTGGGGATCACTTATGCCGGAGACTCCGGCCTAAGAGGGTCGGAGACTCCGGTGCAGGCCGGAGACTCCGGTCTCCTTCCGGGGTTCCTCCGGACTGGCACCAGAGGCTCCCCACACCTTGCACGCTTGATCGAAGGGCCGGAGACTCCGATCAGGGGGACTGGAGACTCCGGTGCAGCCGGATACTCCGCACCCGGGCGGAAACTTGTCGAGGATGCTGGGCTGGCCGGAGACTCCGGTCTTGCGGGCCGGACACTCCGGCCTCCCTGGAGACTCCGCGGTTCCTCCGGGCACCCTCCGGACAGACACCAGAGGCGCACCACACAAACTGGCGAAGGGCAGGAAACTCCAGGGGCCGGAGACTCCGGCCAGACAGGCCGGAGACTCCGGCCAGGAAATTTCCTGCAGCAAGAAAACTTTGCCATTTCTTCACTTTTTGGTGAATGATGCTAGGGGAAAAATATGTCAATAATCCTGCAACACTTATCATCATATTAGATAATCATTAGTGTTGTTAACTAACACACAAAACTAATAGGGGTTAGGAAATGTTCTTTCAAACACCCCAAAGATTGAGCTATAAGTGTAGCTCTGTCCTCAGACAAGTTAATAGGTATCATTAGAGATTTACTGTAATTGATATGCAGACCAGTAGAAGTGGCATAGTTCTCCAATATTTCTTGCATAACTGAGATTTGGGAGGGGCATGCTTTCATAATAATTAAGGTGTTATCAGCATACTGAACAACTGGGAAATCCATGCCATAATCAGGGGATAAAGGTGCCACTAATCTTTGATCTCTAAACGCTTTATTAATGGCTGATTGTAGTGGATCTGCAGCAACCACAAAAATTAGGGGATACAAAGGATCCCCCTGCCTGACACCTCTTTTACAATGAAATTGTCTCCCTGGAATCCCATTTAGCAGAACAGAGGATTTTCCAGATGAGAAGATAATTTTGATCCAACTTATCCATTTCTCATCAAAACCCATCCGTTGCATAATTTTAATCATAGCCCCATGATCAATTGTGTCAAAAGCTTTCGCAAAGTCCAATTTAAGTAACAATATTTCCTGCTTGGACGTCTCACACAGAAACCCATACTGGTTCTTATGGACAATTTGCAGAACCACCTTTTGTAATCGATTTGCCAGAATTTTTGTTAAGAGCTTGAGACAGCAATTAAGCAGGGTGATGGGTCTAAAGTCATTAACCCCCTCTGGAGAGGCAGATTTTGGAACCAGTGTAATATGCCCCATATGGATGCTCTCTAAGTCCAAATCCCCATTATAGAAATCAAAACAAAGATTGTAAATGTCATGCTTGATGATGTGCCAGCAGCTTTTGAGAAACTGCCCATTAAAACCATCTGGTCCAGGGGCCTTGTCAACTGGCATTGATTTTACTACTTGGTCTATTTCTTCAACTGAAAAGGGGGCAGATAGAACATCCAAGCCTTCTAAAGGTTGAATTAGAGAGGATAGATCAAACAACATAGGAGGATCAGTTGAGGTACTAAGTCTCTCTTTATAAGCATAAAAAAAGTATCTTTTCTTTCCCTTCATGAATGCTTGCTTCAATTCCATCAGAGTTTGTCAGTTTTGCAATATAGTTCCTTCTATATCGTTCGGTTGCCACAGCTTGAATTTTTTTTGAGTTTTCATCTCCAAATTTAGTCCACCTAATCGTGCATCTTTTTGCCAGTATTGCCTCTGGAACTCCAGGAGATTTATTAAGTGATCCTTAAGAATTTTCCTGAAATTCCTTTCTGGAATGGTAAGGGCCCTCTTATCCTCAATATTATCCAGTTCTAACAAAGCTTTATTTGAATTCTCAATACATATAGACAGCTTCGAGATACTTTTGCTCCAATGTTTTAGGGAATATCTGAGCCTTTTGAATTTTGCATTTAAATTTGTAGCACTATTACCTTTGTAAGTTGGTTTGTCCCAGCAGCTCTTAACAGTGTCAAAAAAAAAACCGTATGGGCAAACCAATAATTCTCAAAACGAAAAAAATTTGCAGCCGTAATTTTTTTTTTTGATGGAAACCACCAAAGGAGTGTGATCTGAAATTGGTTTACCTTGTGGTTCCACAAAAGTAGCTGGGAACACATTGGTCCAATGAATACTAGTGAAGAACCAATCTAGCTGTTCCAAAAGAGGAGATTCTTGCATATTGCTCCAAGTATATTTTCTGCCCTTAATAGGTAACTCAATTAGACATTGTTCTCTAATGAAATCATTAAAGGTCAGCATGTCCATAGCATTTCCCCCTGGTTTATTCCTATTCTCTGGAGATCTTATGAAGTTAAAATCCCCTAAGATGAACCAATCTTCATCATTAGGGATATTAAGTTCAAAAAGCCACTCAACAAATAACTCCCTCATTTCACCAGTACATGGGCCATAGATATTCACCAGAGTCCAGGATTGGGCAGATTGAGTAGAAGTGAAATGCACTGACAGGGCAAAAGGCTGACAGTGCATAATTAAACCAGAGAAAAGAGAACTGTTCCAGATTATGGCAATACCCCCAGATGCCCCCGTAGAAGGTGTTTGACGTATTTTTGTACCAAAAATTCGTACCTAACATTGAGGAGCTAAGTCATATGTACATGTTATTGACGTGGTATATGAGAAAAAACATTTATTGGACATGCATGGCCCCATGACAAGTGGGCATCATGAATATTTAATATTGATAATCTCTTGGCATTTGCAAGTGATGATTACACGTTTGGGGCAAAGGAGCAGGTTAATCTCAATTGGTCGTTTACTTCATGTGAAACCAGCCCATACAAATACAAGATCGGTGGAGTACTACTCCTAATTAACAAGGGATACTAACCAATAGTTGTTGGTCACAGCATGCCATCCCGTTGGATCGGTCAGAATAGAACGCGATATACATGGAATCGTGTATAAAAGAAATAAAGGAAATCGGATGGCACATGTGCATGATCTGGCGCGTCGCTGTGTCTCCTCGAGTCCTCGACGTATACGGCCGGTAATTATACAGCTGACGACCTCAGGAGATAAGTCATGCACGTCGTCGTGGTCGAGATAAGCTAGCTAGCACGGTTTAAACGGACGCGTTTTGAACCGTGATCAACAACCAAACCTTGGGGCTGCGCCTATATAAAGGCATCCATCGCTCGGCCTGGAAGGGGACGGACACCCCCGGTACGGCCGCCAGGCTGCGGTGCTCGGAGGCCGGACGATCCCCAAGCGCAACTACCAATCTAAATATCCTACCGAGCCTCCATGCGGAACACCACAGGCCAGCACCGTGAGGCTACAGAAACACCATCAAATTTCATCTCCTCCACCCACGCCAAACATCAAAGGCACGGCCGCTAGATCTTGTCGGAGTCCACGCTTTGCCGATACGCCGTTTCAACTCATGTCGGGTCTCCATGGTAAGCTATTATAAGATCGGATCTCACCATTGATGCCAGTTGGCCGGGAAAAGAACCATCTTAACATGGTTGCTCTAGATCATCCATGATGGGTGCTAGAAATAACTGTGGATCTTTACAACCATGGCACGGCCGCCCAATCAACGCCGGCTATACTTGGTTCTTTACAATCATGGGTCGACTGTCTCATCAACGTCGCCCATGTGGAGCACACAACCATGGTAACGACCGCCTCATCAACGTCGACCATGTATAACATACAGCCATGGTAGCGACCGCCTCATCAACGTCGACCATGTAGAGCATACAGCCATGGTAGTGACCGCCTCATCAACGTCGACCATGTGGAGCACACAATCATGGTAACGACCGCCTCATCAACGTCGACCATGTATAACATACAGCCATGGTAGCGACCGCCTCATCAACGTCGACCATGTAGAGCATACAGCCATGGTAGTGACCGCCTCATCAACGTCGACCATGTGGAGCACACAACCATGGTAACGACCGCCTCATCAACGTCGACCATGTATAACATACAACCATGGTAGCAACCGCCTCATCAACGCCGGCCATGAGGAATACATTAGAATCTCCACTATCAAGCGCATCGTCCGATTGATTCATCTATGTTGGCGGTGTACAATATTGTTTCCTACAAAGAAGATTGATTATTAAAAAGGGAGAAAAGACATGCATCATCAATTGTCTATCCCAAATCTACGAGACGTTTGTCAAATCTATCATCCACCTCATGTCTGGTGCGGACGAGGCTAGACAAAATCATCATCAAGTGATGACGAGGTTCGATCACTATGTATCAGAACGTCCTAATTTCGACACGCACACGAGACGAGAGAGTGCACGCACGCACGCCAGACGCGAAGAAGTCTACGCACAAGCACGCGGAAAGGCTTCTCGCTGAATACAAACCACGCACAGACTCGTTGATCATCCGTTTGAATCGCTGCAACACAAAGGGCGATCGCGGGACGACGAGTCACACAGATCAATCTCGAGTTGATTTGCCATAGGCGACATCTTAAGAAAGATCATCCACTCAAGTAGCATAGGCTCCGGCCGTGGTGTTCCGATGGCCGGCATGGCGCCACATGCGAAGCTTTTCTCCATCGGTAAGTAATCATGTCAGATCTTGACTACTTTTCTTCATGGAGAAATTATATTCTGGTGTATGCGTGTTCATCGTCGCCACCAAAAGCAATATCCGTGCAATCTCGATTTTCACCGTCGAAGAAGAGGCTAAAATCAAAGCTTCCCGATGAGATGAAACCGGCTATAATAAACATGAGCGCGGGACTACCTACAAGAGTGGTTAGCCGTGGCTCCGTTCAAACTATGACGAGCGTAAGCGGCTACGGCCAAATACGAAGAAGTCAGATCATCGACATTAATCTTGGTCCTCACAAGGGGGCATAATTAATCGTATTCTCCTCTACACCGCCTAATCATATTCTCCTCTACACCACCCCTCGCGAGGAGGTGAAGATCATATACACAACATTGATTTTGCTCATGCTAGGAAGCAAGATTAATATATCTGAGAAGCATTATCCATCATGCAAAGTGATATTCCTACGCCAACATCTTGGCCGAGTGTCGATTGATACAAAGGTCATCTTCATATAATTTTTACCATCCGTCTAGTGCCGACGAGGCTAGACGAAACCATGGCTAAGTGCCGACGAGGCCGGGTCACTACTTTATCTACATGTCTAAAACCGACGGGTACGGACACATCTTTGCTGGGTACCGACGAGGCGATAGCAACATACATGTCCGCGTTTGATGAATTTAGGACGTTACATGACTGAGCACCGACGAGGCGAAAGTCATCCTCTTCATCAACATTATCCTGTTGGTCATACCAACATGACGACATCACACGTGACCGGGCATCGGCGAAACAAAGCCACCCGCACATTATATTCACAAATATCACAATGCATATGGATGAGCAATCCAAACATGACGATGTCCATCAGCGCAGCTTAATCGGAGGTATTCCGTAGGCTTGACCCTGCGGATGTAATTAACCGGACGCTTGTAAAAGCGACGGGAATCAGTGAACTACGCAATCTCTTAAGTCAGATACTCCATGAGCGCGACGCAGAAGGCAAAATAGATATAGTTTTATGGGAATACGCAATTTGTATTTGTACAATGCAATGAGATTAATAAAATCTAGTGTTCCCATATATCGTGTTCTTTGTCTACTGTTATTTGATTTTTATTTGCTTGTTTTATTAACAAGATGGCATGCCCGCGATCTGTACAATCATGTACGTATGTAGGAAAACCCCTATTACCCAGGGGTAGCGTTTCCGCTAATTTTCAGCGAAACAAAATTGGCACGCCCGGTGGGACATGATTCTCCTCCCATCTTTGCTGCGCTCCGATCGTCGTCCATTTTTCTCATGCTGGCTAAATGCGGAGTGTGAAAGTTCTTCATAATAATATCAGTGCTTCTGTCTACACGAAGCATTTTTGTTCACAAGTACATGGAGTCGCTGCATAGGCTCCTTTGTTGAAAAAGAAAATACCTGCATGCATGGTCGATGCACGTTGTGCTACTCTATGCACTTTTCGTGAGACAAATATATGTGTGCATAGCTCACACGTTCTGTTCCTCCCTGGTATCATCCAACCTGTAGAAAAAGAAAAGAATTGATCTCATCGGGTTGGTCATTCGAAGCATTGTGTGTGATGGCCGAGCAAAAAATAGCCCATACATGGACGGTGGGAGATTTATGATGAATATATACGTGGCCAATGCTTACGTATTGCTTTAAAATCGTTTCATACGGCAATATACTAACACGAAGAATTCCCTATCGTTGGTGATTTCTTTCCTACCATCACTGTTGCGCAAGCCATGAGTCATACCCCGGCTGCAACTTTGATCCAGTTTGGTTCGATACCTCTCATGCATGGCAGTCATCGAACATGTAAGTATGATCTAGTACAATTCGATGTAGTATCTGACATCCATTTGTTCTGCTGAGTCCATGATTGGATATTCAAAAAGAAAAGAAAAAATTGCTGCAACAAAACAATAGAGGAACTCATAGCCTTGATTGTAGAGGCGTGCAATTTCCCTAAAAAGTAGTACACTGCAACAACTTCAATGTTAGTTCAGAGAGCTACGACATAAACAAGACTGTGAACCATCTTCATGGGTTGGGGATACACCAAGGCAACATGCTCCCGATCACTACTCACTCTTGACACAACTGTCACCCCATGTTGGGAAGATATCAAGATTTCAAGTTTGTGGCCTGATGTCCACAAACACGAAGTATTTCTAGGTGTCATCCACAACATGATCATAAGGCACCTCCTAGGAGGTCCTCATCTGCCTCATATTATAGTCAAAGGCGACCAACTCGTCGGAATATGACTCATGGTTTCGCTCATATGAAAGTCAATGAGATGGTGCACGCAAGAATAAAATAAACTGAGACGCCGAGTTCCCGTACATGGGCGAATGCGTGCTTAAAAAGGGGATCTATCACACCTGTGATAGATAGCTCGCTCTTGCAACTTGATGCTTCATACAAAATTTCATGAATTTATTTTACATGGTGGAGTACTAATCGAAGGATTCCCTATCAAGGGTGAGTCCTCCTCTACCATCACTGCCGAAGATGTCATGAAGCATTTCCTGAATTCATGCCTACTCCAGTTATAACCTCTTCCTCCTTGCATTCTCATGCCAACAAGTTATACATCCACCCAACTTTATCAAAAAGGGTGATTTTCCAACACGCCAAAGGGCACTGGTTCATTATTCCAATTATTGTGACGCGGGGAAGTGCATGATAGCCCGCTCTACGTTTCATATAAGATGATAATTAAGTCAATCTCCCAATGGCGTGAGAATGATGACACTTATCTATCAGCATATGATTCAAAGATGCTCATGGATTGCTGTGACAAGAGGAGGTCCTTTCCAAGGTGGTACATTTGTTTAACTGGCAGAAGACCTATCACATGTGGTCAATGAATGGTTGTGATTGAGCTGCTAACATCCTAAACACAAGGCACTAGACCTCGCCTCGCACTCTTAAATAAGCTTACTTCTCCATAGTCGTTTCCTCTTGTAGTAGTCAAACTACAGAGTGATCATATGGGACGACCCAGAAATAAAGCCCCTTGAACGACCATGGTTTGGGATAGTACGATCATCTGGGTATATCTCTGGTCTATCCTAATGACCGGGGGCAAAATAAGTAGGTGAAATCACCGAATTATATGCTACGACATGCTGATACAACATCATGCAATATTATTACGAGAAGAGCTATGTGCCTACCATCTTTTTGGCGATAATTCTCAAAAAGCTCGTGTAAAAAGGGATAACCCAAAGTTGTCGTACATGGCAAGGCTTGTTTATTATAGTGTATGTGTTCAGTTGCATGAGTCTCACTCAGAAGCACAAGCACATTTTTTTTACTTGAGTTGAATGATCTTGTTTAACGGATCAAGACGGTTACAACTAAAAGGACCAAAGGGTTCATTCTTTGTAAAGAGTATTCATGTGGTAGTATTTTTTACTCTTTGTCAATCATGATACTGAAGAAGCTCACATCCTTTTCTCGAGTTGTCTTCCTATCATGACTAAACGAGAATGTGTCATGCACAACTTGTGTTTGTATGTCTCGCCTCCCTATCATCGTGGGGAGCAGTGAAGCGGACCACCTCGGTTAATGTGGAATGTGATACCATTTTATTCCATCGGCTAGCACCATACAGTAAGAAGGTCGTGGTGTAACTGATAAATTTATAATGTGAAGTGGTACAATCCTTCACCACACATACATATTCATGGGAGCAAAGTTTCAGCTCCATGAAGTAGCAACACTCGCTACACATACTCCTTACATGTAGTATGGTCTTTCACTACAACACTTTCTTCGGGGCAAGACATTTCCTACAGTCTACTTTCCTTGAGGTTTGTAACGCAATATACGTTGATTCATCATGTGGCACATCGAGTTGTGTTACTATTAAAGTACCTCTTTTGTGGCATGGACTTTGGCTACAATACACAATATCTCTCTTTTGGCGAATTGTGGCTGCAGTATAAACTTTTTTACCATGAAGTTGTAGACTCTCACCACCTCTTCAAATTTCCAATGGAAATAAGACATATGTTCATCAAAGCAAGTGTTTCTTACCTAGCGCATCTTGTACATGACGACTCCCCATTGGTCGGTGAGCTGCATGCCGAGGAAGTATTGAATATCGATATCGAGTCCCAATGGGAACTATATTTTGATGAAGCTTCATGGTTCCTGACGGTGAAGAAAAACTCCGAGCTGACGCAGATTTGGTTTTCAGAACACCTTAAGGGGGACCATACATCAATCTTTCTCTCTTCTCAAATAGGAATGCTCCAATAATGAAGCTGGGTATGAGGCACTTCTTTTCGGCCTTCTACTAGCACTTTCTATGGACGTGCGTACCATACTAGTATATGGTTATTCTCAGCTCATCGTTTGCCAAGTCAATAATATATACGAGGTACACAAGTCGGAACTCGTGCCATATCACACAACAACTCATGTCCTCATGAAGAAATTTGAATACATCTAAATTTTTGCATGTTCCACGAAGCAATAGTGCTTCTACGGGTTCATTAGCTAAACTTGCATCATCGTTAGTGCTCTCGAAAGGGGAGCCTGATCAAGTACAAATAGAGGAAATATGGCTTCTTCCACTTGACCTGGAACTAATCCCACCAGAGTATGATGTACACCATGTCATGGCTTACACAACTGGTGATGACGATTGGCGCAAGCCATTCCTTGACTACTTTAATAATGGGACACTCCCAAGTGATTCGGTGGAAAGGCACAGGCTACAACGTCGTCTGCCTTCCTACATAGTTAAAGAAGAACTTTGTACTGGCGTTCTTTTGGGCATGAAATGCTTCTAAGGTGTGTGTCTAGAAATGAAGCAGATCAAATTTAAAAAGAAGTCCACCATGGTGTGTGCGGTGGGCATCAAAGTGGTCCAAAAATGTATCATAGTATCAAGCTATGCGGCTACTATTGGCCTGGGATCATGAAAGACTGCCTTAAGGTAGCAAGATCATGTCATAGTTGCCAAATCATGGTGTTATAAAGCACCAACCGCCAGTTCCATTACATCCAACTGTACCCGCATGGCCATTTGATGCCTGGGGTATAGATGTTGTTGGTTCATTTGATCCTCCATCATCTAGGGGACACAAATTCATACTTGCTGCTAAAGACTATTTTTCTAGATGGGCAGAAGTAGTACCATTAAGCGAAGTCAAAAGTGACAATGTTATAAACTTCGTAGAGCGTAATATCATTTATTGCTTTGGAGTCCCGCATCGCATTACCTCAGATAATGCGAAGGCTTTTACTTCGCATAAGATGGTCAAATTCATGGCCAAATATAAAATCCTGTGGAATTATTCTACAGGATACTATCCACAAGCCAATGGGTTAATTGAAGCATTTAATAAAACTCTTGGCCAAATTTTGAAAAAGACAGTACACAAGCACCATCGTGACTGGCATGATCGCCTCTACGAAGCACTATGGGCTTACCGTGTAACGATCAGTACACCAACTCAAGCTATACCATACTCCTTAGTCCACGGGAGTGAGGCTGTTCTTCCTCTAGTGGTGGAGCTTCCGTCTCTAAGAGTGGCCACCCATGACGAGATTACCCAAGATGAAAAAATCCGGCTACGATGCCAACAGCTGGATTCCTTGGAAGAAGATAGACTCAATGCACTTCAAGATTTAGAACTATACCGTCAAAACATGGTTCGTGCATATGATAAACTTCTGAAACCCCGAGTTTTCTGTAAAGGAGAACCGGTTCTTGTACTTAGGCTGTTGGGAATATGCCCTAGAGGCAATAATAAAATGGTTTATTAGCATATTCATGTTTATGATAATAGTTTATTATCCATGCTATAATTGTATTAACCGGAAACATAATACATGTGTGGAATATAAACACCAGGTGTCCCTAGTAAGCCTCTACCGGACTAGTTCGTTAGTCAAGAGATGGTTAGAGTTTCCTAACCATGGACTTGTTACAGTCACTTGATAACGGAATCATATCATTAGGAGTAATGATGTGATGGACAAGACCCGATAATAAAGAGTTGCAATTGATCGTGTCACACAAGTTTCATTGCCAACACTTTTAGTATGCCAAGCATAGTTTCCTTAGACCATGAGATTATGTCACTCCCGTTTACCGGAGGAATGCTTTGTGGACATCAAACGTCACTTCGTAACTGGGTGATTATAAAGGTGGCTTTCAGGTATCTCCGATGGTATTTGTTGGGTGACATGAATCAAGACTGGGATTTGTCCTTCCTTGTGACGGAAAAGATATCTCTGGGCCCTCTCGGTAATATAGCATCAAGAAAGGTTGCAACCATGTGATTAAGTGTTAATCACGGAGGTCCTATATTATGGACGAGTAAAGAGAATTTACCAGGTAACGAGATGAAACTAGATATGGAGATATCGATGATCGAATCTCGGGCAAATTAAATATCGGTGAGACAAAGGGAATCATATACGAGATTAAGAATCTCCGGCATCGTGGTTCAATCGATAAAGAACTTCGTTAAATATGTAGGAGTCAATATGGGCATCCCGGTCCCGCTATTGATTATTGATATGATCATGTCTGCATGTTTTCGAACCCGTAGGGTCACACACTTAACGCTCCGATGTAGCTAGGGTTTAGCGATGAGATATTTGATGGTATGAACGAATGGTGATTCGGAGTCTCGGATATGATCCCGGACGTCATGAGGAGTTCCGGAGTGGTCCGGAGAATAAGATTCATATAAGGAAAGTGGTTTCCGGAGGTATCGGAAAAGTTCCGGGAATTTTCCGGCAGAGTACCGGAATATTCTAGAAGGTTCTAGAGGAGTCTAGAAGTGGGGCCCATAGGAGTATGGGGCCCACGTGGCATTAAGGGTGGTGGACTGGCCTAAAGGGCCAGCCGCACCACCTGCCCCAAAGGGGCCCATGCGGGCCAAAGGGCCCAAGGGGAGGCGCCCCAACTTGGGGGCCAAGGAAAGGGGGGGCCGGCCAGCCCTCCCCAAACCCTAGCCGCCCCATATAAAAGGAGGGGAGGGGAGGGGTGCGCCCCATCCCAAGGCTGCCTAGCCGCACCCCTTCCCTTGCCCTAGCCGCCGGCCCCTTCCTCCACCAAGCCGGCGCCACCTCTCTCCCCGGAGGGCTACCGCCATCTCCACCACCATGGCTGCTGCACCACCCCTAGATGTAGGGCTGCTGCTGCACCTCCTCCTCTCCCTCTCCTCTTGCTTGTCTTAGGCGAAGCCCTGCTCGTGGAGACTACACCATCAACGCCACCACAACCGTTGTGGTGCCGAGATCCATCTAGCCATCTCCACCTTGCTTGCGGGATCAAGAAGGCGGAGATCTACATCGAGCCGTACGTGTGGATACCGCGGAGGTGCTACCCCTTGTGGCACTTCGTCGGATTGGACTTCGAGGAAATACATCTCCTCGCGACTAGATGAGTCTAGTTGCGGGGATCGACTAGCCAACCCCTGCACCGACAAAACGTGTTTGTTGATCTTCAAGGGTAAGAGATTGGATCTCATCTTCGCTACCTTCGTCTAGTAGATCTAGATCCTTGGGGTTTATTCCGCTTGTTGCGTAGGAAAATTTTTATTTTCTATGCTGCGCCCTCTTCAGTGGTATCAGAGCCTAGATCTATTCGTAGATGTTGGTGCGATTAGAACACAAATGTTGTGGGCGTTGATATTTTATGTTGCTACCTTCTCGCATGCACTTTGCGTCTTTGCGGTATTGTGAGATGAAGCGGCCCGGACCAACCTTACTCGTCCACGCACGAGACCGGTTCCACGACTGACATGCAACTTGTTTTGCATAAGTGGCTGGCGGGTGTCTGTTTCTCTTGCTTTAGTGAAGATGCAATTTTCAATGGAAGGCCTTTCAAAAGGATGAGTCAATAAGCAACTACTATATCACCGTTGTGGTTTTGCGTAGATTAGAACGGTTCTATCTCGTTGACCCAAGCCACGTAAAAATTGCATAAACAAAGTAGAGGACGTCTAACTTGTTTTTGTAGAGGGGGTCATGTGATGTGGTATGGCCAATATGTGATTTGTGATAATGTATGCAATGATCATGTTTATAATCTTTCACGACTTACATGTCGATGAGTACGGCAACCGGCAGGAGCCATATGGTTGTCTTTTATTTTATGTGACCTGCGTGTCATTAAATCACCATGTAATTGCTTTACTTTATTGCTAAGAGTAGCATTAGTTGTAGTTGCAATAGTTGGTGGACAACCATGGTGATGGCGCCACAATGATGGAGATCATGCCGGTGATGATGGAGATCATGCCGGTGCTTTGGAGATGGAGATCAAAAGCACAAGAAGAAAGGCCATATCATATCACAATTATGAATTGCATGTGATGTTAATCCTTTTATGCACCTTATTGTTATGCTTAGATGTGATCGCGACGGTAGCATGATAAGGTGATCTCTCACGTTAATATCAAGAAGTGTTCTTCCCTAGTATGCACCGTTGCGAAAGTTCGTCGTTTTGAGACACCACGTGATGATCGGGTGTGATAGATTCTACGTTCACATACAACGGGTGTAAGCCAGATTTACACATGCGGAAATACTATGGTTTCCTTGACGAGCCTAGCATGTACAGACATGGCCTCGGAACACAAGAGCCGAAAGGCTAAACACGAGTCATATGGATGATATGATCAACATGGTGATGTTCACCATCGAAGCTACATCATCTCACGTGATGATCGGTTGTGGTGTAGTGGATTTGGATCGTGTGTCACTAAACAACCAGAGAGATGTTGAGTTTAGTGGGAGTTCATTAAGATGAACTAAAATTATCATAAACAAAAGTCCAGATGTCTTTGCAAAAATCCTTGTAGATCATGGTTGACTACGGTAGTCTGTTCGTTGCTGAAAAACTGCGTCTCGATGGGTCAAATTTGTTGAGTAGTACCTGCGTCCTGAAAGAAGTCCTACACACCAATGATGAGCTCTACGTGTTAGAAAAACCAATAGGAGATAAACCTAAATATTTCTGCAAGCGATGAAGAGTACATGGAGTGGTTTTGAACCACCTACTTGAAAGTCAAGTGGATGATGTGCACCTTCATGAATTCTGACCTAAGTAGACAATTCAAGAACTTGATTGCAATGGAGATTGTTGATGAGCTGAAAAATAGTTTTTCAGCACAAGTTAGAATTGTAAGGTTCGAATGTCTGAACGGTTTTCTTTCACTCAAGATGGAAGAGAACACTCGCTTGGAACAACACCTGAGGATAATGCATGAGATACATCATCATCTAGTGCTTGTTTGGAACCATGAGATGAATGACGGTTTCGCGATAGGTGGGGTGATACGCTTGCTTCTCCCCAGCTTCAATAAATGTGTCGGAGACTAGGTCATGGGAAGGGATTTGATCACTTTCTGTCAGTTTGTGTCTCGGCTGCGTCATGTCAAAGTGGAACCCATAGCAAGAGAAGTTGGCAATGCAGAAAGTATATATTGATATACAAGTTATAAGTGTTTAAGTCCAAATTGCAATTGTGGCGGTTCCGATAAGTATTTGATACTCATTCTGCTGCTTGAGATTTGCATAAAGGATATGGGAAGACGTTGTGGAATAGTGGCAATCAAGGAGTTGATGCTGGCAACGATCTGTCTCTACATTTATCATTTGGATTAAAGGATTTGAATAAGTTTTATAATCGAATTAAGTGTGATTTTAATTAGTGTGTCTTGCTCATGTGAGACGGTTATTCATGTTAAAGACAATGGTTGTTCTATTTTCATGAGTGATCCTTTTTGGAAATCACAAGTTTTCGATTATAAGTGTGTTATTCTTATTATAATCTAGATGATAAATTGGTTGAACATTTATAAAATATGTGACATACTAAAATATCCAAAACTTAATAATGACAATAGTTTTAGTCGTGCTAAAGATTGAATAAACATTTTGATGTTTTATCAATGCGCCTTGTTGAAGGAGTATGACTAAAAATGCCACCCTTTGGAAGTGTGTCATGAGTTGCCGAAGATAAACACAAGTGTTGGTTGTATTTTCAGCAAATGTGAGATGTCATTATTTTGTGCGCTCCATCATAAGTGATATGAGTAAATATATGTATTTGTTCGAGTTATGATATTTGATGAGATCAAATAAAATTCTGGAGTTTAGGATATTAAGTTAACAAGAAAATTGAGTCTTTATGATTTGATCAAAAGAGACAAAATATTTGAGTTATATGTTAGTATGTGGACTTGTGACAAGAGTTATCACAAATTACAATGTTTAGAATATTTCAAAGGAGTTTGATATGTCCAAAGATATTGTAATCACACACTATTTGATATTGTGTGGTCTCAAAGAAGGGTTTTATTTCGGGGGTTTAATAATAGCATTTAGATTTATTTGATAAACACTCTGTTTTATAAATAAGGATCTATTTAATGATTCGCATAAATATTTTTCATATGAGTTGTGAGAAAAGGTGGTTTCATTAATTATGAGATAATTAGAGACTATTGCGAATAATGTTGTAGTATATTCATAAGTATGACTATGAATGTGATTCCACAATATGAGACTAAAAGGGGCAAACCAATTTGTTGGTTGTGCTATGTGTTTTAGTGGACTTATCGTGAAAAGGTTTCATGGATAAAAGAATTGTTGGAATGAAATTGAGAAGCTAAAAACTTTCTTGTTTATGTATCAAGTGGCACAATTAGATGCTATGTTGGTTAAAACTTGACACATAAAAGAATTAATGATGGTGATCATTGAATTTCGGTTTAGCTTGTCTAGAGGAGTAGGATTCAAGAATATTAAAGTTTTGTCAAGTTACAAAATAATATTCATGATTCACTTGTCATGTTTGAGAAACAGGACAAACCTACGAAACTACAAAAGGAGAAATAGAAACTTTAAATACGAAAATGACTGAGAGTCATCTTATGTTAAGTTTGAATCACAAAGTAATTGTTACTTGATTTTGTGAAAGCGTTGTTTCACATATTTATTCTTCAAAAGGGTTTGTAAGGAATAAATAAAACTTACTGGACAAAAGCACAAGAGGTAAAGCTCTTTAACATATTCAATGTTGTTAACTACATGGTGTAGTTGTGCTTAAAGTCAAAAGGATTTATGCTAGCAAAGTACTAGCATTCGTATAAAGAGTTCTCGATATTAATGGTTAATTAAGAATTTTGGAGGTGTCCAAAATATCGAGAAAATACACGAGTGTGATCTAATTAAGATATGTGGCGACATATGTTAAGTTAGAGCAAAGACTATATTCCATGATCAAAATATGTGGTGACATATGTTTGAGTGGGAGCTAGTTAAATCATGGTCAAATATAGAGATAACATATTTCTGAGTGGGAGACAAAGTGGTTTCACAATTTAATATGTGTATGGTGTATATTTGAGTGGGAGTTTACAACATCTTGTTTGTGTGAAATGGAGATTTCATAAATGTTGTAAATAAGTCAGGAACCAAAGTATAACTTATGAAGTTAGTCAAATATCCATGGAGATGGATGTATCTATGGAGGATAGATATGTTTGATAAGCATTATGTCAGGATGTTTAACCTAAGTAAGATTTTGAAGGAGTTCAAAATGGAACAAGAGAAGAAAGGTTCATCTGCTTGTGAAAAATAGGTGAAACGTTGAGTTGATAACTCAGTACAAAAAATGATGGTTGGAGGATATGTTAGAATTCGCTATGAATTGTTCATAGGTCTAAAACATATAAGAACCATGTGTTTGTATTTGACGATATGTGACCCAAGTTCTTGGTTAGAAGAACATGTTAAATGAGGAGTCATTTTTCATGGAGTTGAGATCTAGAGATTGGTAGACTTGGTTGAAGTCATAAAACCAAACTAATAATAGCAGAAGCGCAGCGAAAGCATGATCGAAAATATCGAAGTGACATGATTGCACTGTCGATTTGTGAGTCTACAACATATAGGAGTATATGATTAATTCAAGGATTAAAAGATATAATATTATGGTTTGAGAAATTTTGTTTCAAGACTGAGTGAGTTCCGGGTGCACATGCTATGTGAAAGTCCTCTTGACTGATCATACGTCATGTAGGCATAAAAGAGAAACGAAAATCTCACTCTCTAACCAAATATATTATATTCATCATGTGATGATGAGTATTATCATGTGATGATAATAGGTTTATCATGATATGATAAAGTAATGTCAAATTAGGTGACATTGATGTTTTGCAAAGAACATAAAGAACTATATAGTACAGAACATGGACAGAACCTCTTCCACGAGCAAACATGATCAGCACTGAGACTCCATGAGTGTTAGACATCATGAGTGTTGGATCGAGAAAATGTAAACTAGATTATTGACTCTAGTGCAAGTGGGAGACTGTTGGGAATATGCCCTAGAGGCAATAATAAAATGGTTTATTAGCATATTCATGTTTATGATAATAGTTTATTATCCATGCTATAATTGTATTAACCGGAAACATAATACATGTGTGGAATATAAACACCAGGTGTCCCTAGTAAGCCTCTACCAGACTAGTTCGTTAGTCAAGAGATGGTTAGAGTTTCCTAACCATGGACTTGTTACAGTCACCTGATAACGGAGTCATATCATTTGGAGTAATGATGTGATGGACAAGACCCGATAATAAAGAGTTGCAATTGATCGTGTCACACAAGTTTCATTGCCAACACTTTTAGTATGCCAAGCATAGTTTCCTTAGACCATGAGATTATGTCACTCCCGTTTACCGGAGGAATGCTTTGTGGACATCAAACGTCACTTCGTAACTGGGTGATTATAAAGGTGGCTTTCAGGTATCTCCGATGGTATTTGTTGGGTGACATGAATCAAGACTGGGATTTGTCCTTCCTTGTGACGGAAAAGATATCTCTGGGCCCTCTCGGTAATATAGCATCAAGAAAGGTTGCAACCATGTGATTAAGTGTTAATCACGGAGGTCCAATATTATGGACGAGTAAAGAGAATTTGCCAGGTAACGAGATGAAACTAGATATGGAGATATCGATGATCGAATCTCGGGCAAATTAAATATCGGTGAGACAAAGGGAATCGTATACGAGATTAAGAATCTCCGGCATCGTGGTTCAATCGATAAAGAACTTCGTTAAATATGTAGTAGTCAATATGGGCATCCCGGTCCCGCTATTGATTATTGATATGATCATGTCTGCATGTTTTCGAACCCGTAGGGTCACACACTTAACGCTCCGATGTAGCTAGGGTTTAGCGATGAGATATTTGATGGTATGAACGAATGGTGATTCGGAGTCTCGGATAGGATCCCGGACATCACGAGGAGTTCCGGAGTGGTCCGGAGAATAAGATTCATATAAGGAAAGTGGTTTCCGGAGGTATCGGAAAAGTTCCGGGAATTTTCCGGCAGAGTACCGGAATATTCTAGAAGGTTCTAGAGGAGTCTAGAAGTGGGGCCCATAGGAGTATGGGGCCCACGTGGCATGAAGGGTGGTGGACTGGCCTAAAGGGCCAGCCGCACCACCTGCCCCAAAGGGGCCCATGCGGGCCAAAGGGCCCAAGGGGAGGCGCCCCAACTTGGGGGCCAAGGAAAGGGGGGGCCGGCCAGCCCTCCCCAAACCCTAGCCGCCCCATATAAAAGGAGGGGAGGGGAGGGGTGCGCCCCATCCCAAGGCTGCCTAGCCGCACCCCTTCCCTTGCCCTAGACGCCGGCCCCTTCCTCCACCAAGCCGGCGCCACCTCTCTCCCCGGAGGGCTGCCGCCATCTCCACCACCATGGCTGCTGAACCACCCCTAGATGTAGGGCTGCTGCTGCACCTCCTCCTCTCCCTCTCCTCTTGCTTGTCTTAGGCGAAGCCCTGCTCGTGGAGACTACACCATCAACGCCACCACAACCGTCGTGGTGCCGAGATCCATCTAGCCATCTCCACCTTGCTTGCGGGATCAAGAAGGCGGAGATCTACATCGAGCCATACGTGTGGATACCGCGGAGGTGCTACCCCTTGTGGCACTTCGTCGGATTGGACTTCGAGGAAATACATCTCCTCGCGACTAGATGAGTCTAGTTGCGGGGATCGACTAGCCAACCCCTGCACCGACAAAACGTGTTTGTTGATCTTCAAGGGTAAGAGATTGGATCTCATCTTCGCTACCTTCGTCTAGTAGATCTAGATCCTTGGGGTTTATTCCGCTTGTTGCGTAGGAAAATTTTTATTTTCTATGCTGCGCCCCCTTCATAGGCGCCCCATTGTGATAAAAGGTAAAGCTAAAGGAAAGCTTGAACCTAAATGGGAAGGGCCCTTTGTTATTGAACAAGTATGCGACGATGGTGCTTATCAGTTGATTAATCAAGAAGGGGAACGTCCAATGCCGCCTATTAATGGAAGGTTCCTAAAAAAATATTACGCGTGATTTTCTCCGCATATCATCATTTCTCTTTTTTTCACTATTTTTTTCGTGTCTGATTAAAAAATGTTTTCCCAAACCATGGACATTGTTGTCCTACAGTAAAAGGCTTTTCCCATTAACACTAAGGTCGTGACAGACGGTTTGGCTGCCTTATGACTTTTCTAGTGGAAGCATGATGTAACTTGTGGTAAGTGGAGCGGCACCTACACCCACGACACACAACACACACCATATACATGTTCCGAGAGGTTGCAGAAAAGACTGCTTGGGTGACTTCTGAGTAATGAGGGCCCGCACCCCCATGCTCCCGGATGTGTCTCGGGTTCACGGAGACACCACGCCCCGGGACAGACCCTATAAAAAAATCATGAAAGGGCTGCCCATCCCAGCAAAAGTTGGCCTTGGTGCGTAGCCGCCTGACAACTCTGGGGCGCTCCACCATAAAGCTCCACATAATATGCCTGAGGGTTTTAGGGGGTGTTTGGTTAGGCTTTGCCTTTGGCTTTTGGCTTTGGCTTATAAGCCCAAAAAGCATCTAAATAGGTGCTTTTGGCTTTTGGCTTATACCATAGTAAAACATAAATCAAAAGCCAAAAGCCAAAAACACCTACTTAGGTGCTTTTTGGGCTTATAAGCCAAAGCCAAAAGCCAAAGCCTAACCAAACACCCCCTTAGTCCACCAAGGTGGGTGGCTACCTTCCAAATTCTCAAGGTGGTTCCCTGAGGAAAAGTCAAGCATCTCCAAGCAAGTTCAAGGAAGCACAAATTTGAGGCAATATCCAAACAAGTTCAAAAAATATCAAAAAAAAAGAGTAATTCCATAAAAATTCCAAGTATTCAAGGAAACAAAATCTCCATCAACACCAGAAGCAAGTCCAGCAATTCTGAGCAGCATGGGAACCACTGGAAAGAAGGCGGTTGATAGTCATTCACCACCCCTCAAAAAAAATGGCATGACAAACTTTTACAAGCCATTTGTCCCAAACCACCTACCCTGATTTCTCCTCACCCATGTTTCTGGGTTCTTGAGACATGGAAAGGAACATGGTGGAGTTGTGGGGCTACTCATTACCCTGATGGGCTAGAGTACGATTTTCTGTTGCCTCTCGGGGTTATCCCAAGCACATCCCCCTCTCCCACACATACGCTCATTAATGAGTAAGGATTGAGTTACAATCGTCATGTTTTTTTGACGGTTCCCAATGATCGAGTCCTTCGGCAGCCTTTTCTGATGTCACACTCATAGCTAGTGCCTAACGAAAAAGCCAAAATCCCAAAACAAAAGAAAACTTTGTTTTCTTTGGTTTTCTTTTGCCATGCTTCATATTTATTTTTGCTCATGATCCATTATCTCTCTAAATAGTTTTGTGCAGTGGTCATGAAGATACTCATATGTGAGCAACATTGCACGTCATGTGTGACAGCGTTGACACTCATCCAACAACTAGCATTCTTCATCAACATATGCATTGACGCTGGGGGCATTATCCCTCTAGCAATCATAGCATCGAAACTGGGGGCATCATCCCTCCAGGAATGATAGCAGCGACACTGGGGGCATCATCATCTCCTAGTTTATCTACATCGTCGAGGACATTCCAACACTTCAAATTTTATGGGAGCAGCGAAGCGCGCCAGTGCGGCAAGTGCCAAGCTGTGAAACCCTTCGAGTCTGATGGCTGGCATCGTTTATTTTTATGATCGCACCAAACTCGGAAAATTTTATGGGAGCAGTGAGACACGCCAGTGTGGTCAGTGTTAACCTGTGAAACCCTTCAAGTCTGATGGCTAGCACCACTCATCGTTTTATGGTCGCATCTAACTTGATAAAATATTTCTTCGAATGAGTCAGTTCCTGGCAAGTCGAAGATTTACCCCGTCGGCTGGCACCATGTTGTATCTGGTCGCGATGGGAATGAGTAAAAAAAAAGGACAAGACGTATCCTTTAACATATGGCATGAGTATTTCGCCGTATTCCATATAATTGTATTCACCCTTATGGGTGTTTATCAAATAAAAGCATGGTCATGCGCTATTGAATGAAATGAAATGAAGACTACGATTCAAGACTGAGAATCGTATCTTAGTATAGTCCATTGACTGTCACAAAATACATGGTGGCAACGGAGTGAAACGTGAATGCATTCCGTTCTTACCCAAAAAAAATTGGCATGAACTATTCGCCATATTTTTGTGCAATGTTTGCATATCACCGATCCGTGCTAAAATACTAGCATGATCTATTTATTTTTGCTGAGTCTAGCAACTGGTGCTACGTGCAAGCACTACACTCGGCAGTTATTCTTGGAGATTTCTTTTCTTAGCATATGGCATGAGTCTTTCGCCGTATTCCGTTGTAATTGTACTCATCCTTATGGATGTTTATTAGAAAATAGCATGGGTATTTGCTATCAAATAAAAAAAATACGATTCAAGCCTGAGAATCATATCTGAGAATAATTCATTGACCGGCACCAAATACATGGTCCCACTGAGAATAAAGGGATCTACTTCCCGTTCTTGGAGAAAAATGGCATGTACTGTTCGCCATTATTTCGTACAATATTTTCATATCACCTATCCTGGATAAATCATTGGTGTGGATTATTTCCCCGAGTCTAGCACCTGCAGCTTTGCGCATGCACTACACTCGTCGGGGGGCATTTGTTTGACGTATTTTTGTACCAAAAATTCGTACCTAACATTGAGGAGCTAAGTCATATGTACATGTTATTGACGTGGTACATGAGAAAAAACATTTATTGGACATGCATGGCCCCATGACAAGTGGGCATCATGAATATTTAATATTGACAATCTCTTGGCATTTGCAAGTGATGATTACACGTTTGGGGCAAAGGAGCAGGTTAATCTCAATTGGTCGTTTACTTCATGTGAAACCAGCCCATACAAATACAAGATCGGTGGAGTACTACTCCTAATTAACAAGGGATACTAACCAATAGTTGTTGGTCACAGCATGCCATCCCGTTGGATCGGTCAGAATAGAACGCGATATACATGGAATCGTGTATAAAAGAAATGAAGGAAATCGGATGGCACATGTGCATGATCTGGCGCGTCGCTGTGTCTCCTCGAGTCCTCGACGTATACGGCCGGTAATTATACAGCTGACGACCTCAGGAGATAAGTCATGCACGTCGTCGTGGTCGAGATAAGCTAGCTAGCACGGTTTAAACGGACGCGTTTTGAACCGTGATCAACAACCAAACCTTGGGGCTGCGCCTATATAAAGGCATCCATCGCTCGGCCTGGAAGGGGACGGACACCGCCAGGCTGCGGTGCTCGGAGGCCGGACGATCCCCAAGCGCAACTACCAATCTAAATATCCTACCGAGCCTCCATGCGGAACACCACAGGCCAGCACCGTGAGGCTACAGAAACACCATCAAATTTCATCTCCTCCACCCACGCCAAACATCAAAGGCACGGCCGCTAGATCTTGTCGGAGTCCACGCTTTGCCGATACGCCGCTTCAACTCATGTCGGGTCTCCATGGTAAGCTATTATAAGATCGGATCTCACCATTGATGCCAGTTGGCCGGGAAAAGAATCATCTTAACATGGTTGCTCTAGATCATCCATGATGGGTGCTAGAAATAACTGTGGATCTTTACAACCATGGCACAACCGCCCAATCAACGCCGGCTATACTTGGTTCTTTACAACCATGGGTCGACTGTCTCATCAACGTCGCCCATGTGGAGCACACAACCATGGTAACGACCGCCTCATCAACGTCGACCATGTATAACATACAGCCATGGTAGCGACCGCCTCATCAACGTCGACCATGTAGAGCATACAGCCATGGTAATGACCGCCTCATCAACGTCGACCATGTGGAGCACACAATCATGGTAACGACCGCCTCATCAACGTCGACCATGTATAACATACAGCCATGGTAGCGACCGCCTCATCAACGTCGACCATGTAGAGCATACAGCCATGGTAGTGACCGCCTCATCAACGTCGACCATGTGGAGCACACAACCATGGTAATGACCGCCTCATCAACGTCGACCATGTATAACATACAACCATGGTAGCAACCGTCTCATCAACGCCGGCCATGAGGAATACATTAGAATCTCCACTATCAAGCGCATCGTCCGATTGATTCATCTATGTTGGCGGTGTACAATATTGTTTCCTACAAAGAAGATTGATTATTAAAAAGGGAGAAAAGACATGCATCATCAATTGTCTATCCCAAATCTACGAGACGGTTGTCAAATCTATCATCCACCTCATGTCTGGTGCGGACAAGGCTAGACAAAATCATCGTCAAGTGATGACGAGGTTCGATCACTATGTATCAGAACGTCATAATTTCGACACGCACACGAGACGAGAGAGTGCACGCACGCACGCCAGACGCGAAGAAGTCTACGCACAAGCACGCGGAAAGGCTTCTCGCTGAATACAAACCACGCACAGACTCGTTGATCATCCGTTTGAATCGCTGCAACACAAAGGGCGATCGCGGGACGACGAGTCACACAGATCAATCTCGAGTTGATTTGCCATAGGCGACATCTCAAGAAAGATCATCCACTCAAGTAGCATAGGCTCCGGCCGTGGTGTTCCGATGGCCGGCATGGCGCCACATGCGAAGCTTTTCTCCATCGGTAAGTAATCATGTCAGATCTTGACTACTTTTCTTCATGGAGAAATTATATTCTGGTGTATGCGTGTTCATCGTCGCCACCAAAAGCAATATCCGTGCAATCTCGATTTTCACCGTCGAAGAAGAGGCTAAAATCAAAGCTTCCTGATGAGATGAAACCGGATATAATAAACATGAGCGCGGGACTACCTACAAGAGTGGTTAGCCGTGGCTCCGTTCAAACTATGATGAGCGTAAGCGGCTACGGCCAAATACGAAGAAGTCAGATCATCGACATTAATCTTGATCCTCACAGGGGGGCATGATTAATCGTATTATCCTCTACACCGCCTAATCATATTCTCCTCTACACCACCCCTCGCGAGGAGGTGAAGATCATATACACAACATTGATTTTGCTCATGCTAGGAAGCAAGATTAATATATCTGAGAAGCATTATCCATCATGCAAAGTGATATTCCTACGCCAACATCTTGGCCGAGTGTCGATTGATACAAAGGTCATCTTCATATAATTTTTACCATCCGTCTAGTGCCGACGAGGCTAGACGAAACCATGGCTAAGTGCCGACGATGCCGGGTCACTACTTTATCTACATGTCTAAAACCGACGGGTACGGACACATCTTTGCTGGGTACCGACGAGGCGATAGCAACATACATGTCCGCGTTTGATGAATTTAGGACGTTACATGACTGGGCATCGATGAGGCGAAAGTCATCCTCTTCATCGACATTATCCTGTTGGTCATACCAACATGGTGATAGTACACGTGACCGGGAATCGGCGAAACAAAGCCACCCGCACATTATATTCACAAATATCACAATGCATATAGATGAGCAATCCAAACATGATGATGTCCATCAGCGCAGTTTAATCGGAGGTATTCCGTAGGCTTAACCCTGCGGATGTAATTAACCGGACGCTTGTAAAAGCGACGGGAATCAGTGAACTACGCAATCTCTTAAGTCAGATACTCCATGAGCGACGCAGAAGGCAAAATAGATATAGTTTTATGGGAATACGCAATTTGTATTTGTACAATGCAATGAGATTAATAAAATCCAGTGTTCCCATATATCGTGTTCTTTGTCTACTGTTATTTGATTTTTATTTGCTTGTTTTATTAACAAGATGGCACGCCCGCGATCTGTACAATCATGTACGTATGTAGGAAAACCCTATTACCCAGGGGTAGCGTTTCCGCTAATTTTCAGCGAAACAGAAGGGATAAAAGAAAATTCATCAAATCTTTTAGGGCAGCATGATTTAATAAAGGAAATATCAATAGACTCCATCTTGGTTTCTTGCAAACATATAATTGCACAGCCACTTAGTTCAATAGCATTAGCTAAAGCTAGCTGCTTCTCCTTAGAGTTTAGCCCACGCATGTTCCAGCAGAGTACAAGCCATTGCTTCAAAAGACTCATTATTACAATAATAATAAAACAAAAGGCTTAAACACCCTTCTTGCCCTGCTCCTCCTCCTGCAGAGCCTGGAGGAGTTTCTTTGGAGATAGCTTGGCAGGATCAATACCACAGAGGTTGACCCCAATGTTCTGAATCACCAGGAGATCAGTGGGAGGTGGAGCTTGAACCTTTTCTTCATCAGATGCCTCTGCTCCCGCTTCTGCTTCTGGGATTTTCCTTTGCTTGACTTTTGACTTGGCCTTCTTGGCATCAGTAACTGACTTAGGCTTGAATCCTGCAAATCTGGTGGATCTTGTGCTCCTTCTAACTTGTGTAGTCACTTCAACAAAAACTTTTTTCTTCTTATTGATAGAGGGGGTAACCTTCAATGCCTCAGACCAAGAAGAGCTGCTCTCCCCCACATGATCGCCCATATCAATCACTGCATGCTTCTGAATAGGAAGGTTAAATCTCTCTTCCTTGTTAGACCACATCCGAAAAGCCTCACCAAATAGTTCATATGCCATAGCAGGTGACCAATTGAAATTAGCATTGAAGAAGAGGCTGTTATCTAGCTGCAGAGTAGGCCAACTAAATTTCTTGAGGGGATCTGACCCAAGAGAAGCCATGACAGAGATATTTGCATCAAACATTCCCAGAGGGCTGAACAGCATGAAATTCAGAGCAAGGACATCATCTGGAGCTGACTGTATGATAGTATCTTCAGGGGAGGAAGGTTCAGATTCGATAACAGCCTCATGGTAAACATTTGGCTCCAGGACATCATCGTCGTTGTTGCAACTAGTTCTGCTTAATGCTTGACACTAGGGCCCGAGTGTCATGATTTTAGATCTGAACATGTTATGTTTTGATGAATATAATTGATGCTTTGGATCATATCTATTAGTTGTATGCACCCATTGTTGTCCGGAACCGGAGACTCCAAAGTGACAGATTGGGATATCAAAGGGAAAGGGTAGCAACTTGAGGATTACATATATTCAATGTGTGTTAATGCTTTGATCCGGTGTTTTATTAAAAGGAACACCTTAATTTCTATTAGTTCCTTTATTGGCTCGGCTGAAACCAGATGGCAGGACAAAAGATGTCGTGCAAGTTCTTACTGCAAGCACGTACGGCTAAATTAGGAATACATGCCTATGATTAATTGATACTTGGATGTTTGATTATTATTTATTCGCATTGTGCCCTGTTATGATTACTAGATGATACCCCGCGCGTTGCTGCGGAAATTGATATGGAAAAAATATGCGTATATTAAAGTTCGAAAGCATGCAAAATTCAGTACAAACATCATAAACTGTTTTTTTATTGCGTCAAAAGAGTCAATATATGTAGATGGTGCAAACATTTTTTTTATTCAATAGGTCAGACTAAACAAATAAAACATTAGTTACACAAAAAAATCAATGGAATAATTCGAACTTGCTTGGTATGCATAATTTAACCGAGTAGGAAAATTTTGCATGAGGCACAACCACATGATGTGCCTAGTTGATCACATAAATTTAGAAGTGATAGTATGGAAAGGAATTGTATTGTATACCACAAACTAATTTTATAGAGGAAACCCTTTTTTCGTTGATATAGAGAAACTCGATGGAAATGTCAAAATCAAGTGAATAACTTTTGCTGCACATAAGGTGCATGAGGTTCCATTCTCCCAAAAGTTCAGTACAACAAAAGATTAAAACTAATCATGTAAAGCTGGGTGGAGAAATAGTTATTAAATAGGGGAAATTGGTGCTTACAATTTGCAACCAAGAATGTAATAAAGAATGCACTGAGGTGACAATATACCTTCGAAGGAAATATATAGCAAGGTGATTTATCAGATATTTTGTTCAATAATTAACAGTATGATACAAAATCCAAATAGTTTGGAAGGTGAGCAACGGGGAAGGAACATGGCATGCATGCTCTGAAATGTAATCAGTAAGAAAATGGATTTTGAGTAACAAACCTGTAAGAATTCCGGATCTGAAATTCAGTTATACACAACTGCACATGTCAATATATGGCATGCTACTCCTCGTTGAGTTTAATCCAAAGAAAAAAAATCAATCACTCGCTAGCTAATACCACGGTGGTGAAGAAGTGGAGCTTCAAAATAGTATATCCCAAGTTGATTGGACACAATTGGCTATGGAAGCACCATCCGGAGGTAAAAAAAAAGTGCTGACAGCTCTCAATCAACGGCCTAGTGATCAATCAAGAATGTACTATCATCTGTAGCTCTCTGCAAGCCCACGCCTTCGAAGCAGTCACCATATGCGGCTCTTTCACTTGCCTGTGGGAGAGGACGCGGTAAAAGAAAGAGCACTGAAGCAGCGCCCCGATGGATGGGTTCAAGACCAATGTATACCGTCAGAACCTAAGAATAAGCTTGAGAAGGCATCTCGCTGAAAGCGCAGGAAGGTATCGCAAGCGGCATGTGTTCTGGAGCTGGATGGTGCTGGTGGTGGGAGTCGAATAATATATGGAGTCAAGGGTGTCGACTGAGTGGGAGTTATAAAGAGGAGAGGGGAGGCGAAGGGATTAGAGTTAAGGACCCCCCAACGGTAAGAGAAACAATTCGATTCGCTAGCATTAAGAGCAAGGTTAATAATAGAGCCGGCTGCTGGCTATATACCATTGCCACGTCATTTATAGTCAGTTTATAGCTAGCATATATAATAGTTGGCTATATGCATGTACTACTTTATCAATGTATGGCCCACTTTACACTCTCACAAAACACCTAGGAGCACGTGCTACAGCTGGCTCTTGCATGAGAGCCCGCTTACATTTTCTCTCCTATTCTCTCTCCTCCATGCAAGCACAAATATAATATTTTAACCCTTACAGTCTGCTGACTGGACCGTATTATACTTGCTTTAAGGGGTACACGACGTTAGCTGGGTCAGAAGGAACACTCAAGGAAAAACGTTTGAGCTGGTCTCAGCACCAGGATCAGCGTACACGGGTGAAGCAAGTAGATCCAATGGGCATAAAAATTTGGAGCACGTGGCTAGGCTGCATGGCTAGGAAAATGAGTTAGTGGGGCTTTTCTATTTAGATATAGAAGATTACATGTGCTATCTTATTCTTGCAACGTCCGTTTATCCGTCCCTATGCCTACGGTAATTTTAATCCTGCTGCTTACAACCGTTGTTTTTGCTGTCACCATTGCTACTATGATTTTACTGCTGTTGTTACTATTCTACTACTGCCACCATGCTACTGTTTCTACTGATAAATTGTGTCAAGCGAGTTCCTTTTCAGGTGTGGTTGAATTGACAACTCAACTCCTAAGGCTTATAAATATTCTTTGGCTCCCCTTGTTTCTAATCAATAAATTTGGGTTTTACTTCCCTCGAAGACTGTTGCAATCCCCTATACTTGTGGGTCATCACACAACACTTGTGGTCCCAGCTTATTCTATTTCTCCCAATCCCACTCAGGTCGAGCCCGACTACCTTGTTTCAGTCGGATCACATTCGTCTGGTTCCGTCTCCATAAGTGTGTGACCCTGAATGTTTATGATCATTGGTACACGACTTAACTTATTAATGAATACTTCAGCCTTAAGTCGACAGTTTGTAGCGGATCAGAACATGTCAAATCCCGAGTGACATAAAGTCAAACCCGAGAACCTTGATAATGTCATATATCACAATGCGTTTGCCTCACAATATTTTTTCAAGCTCAAGGTGAGTCCTTGATCATTGTTGTTATCAGGGGTGGAGCGTCTTGAAGGCCATATTGGGCCTTGTCCCGGTTTTTTGAAAATGAAAAACGAAATTATCAAGCTATTTTGGCCCATTAGATAACTCAAGGCCTTGTTTCTTTGTAGTTTTGCAATATTTCTCGGCCCAAGAGCTTTACTGGTCGTCACGCTCCGACCCTGCTTGTTATAGTTTGACCTCTCTCAGTTTGATTAGGGTATTGCGTGAGGTCAAAGCCTCCACGCTGCCCACATATATATATTGATCAGAATACAGAGTACATACACGACACGGTACGTATACACGTAAGCTAGACTAATTACAACTCTAACACACCCCCTCAATCTTTACCGTTAAGAACATACAAGGTTAAGATTGGTCTTAAATCTGTCTAGCATCTGTCGTGTGGCTGGTTTAGTAAATACATCAGCCAACTGATCATTAGTGGAAATGAACCTGACATCCAGAGCACCCGCAGCTACTCGTTCACGCACAAAATGAAAATCGATCTCAATGTGCTTAGTCCGAGCATGAAAGACCGGATTCGCCGTCAGGTAAGTAGCCCCAAGATTATCGCACCATAATATGGGTGTGCGCTGCTGAGTCACACCAAGTTCTTTAAGTAGAGACTCTACCCATATTGCTTCAGCAGCTCCATTCGCTAATGCCTTATATTCAGCCTCGGTACTGGATCTCGAGACTGTAGGTTGTTTCTTTGAACTCCAAGAGATGAGGTTTGGTCCAACAAAAACAGCAAAACCACTTGTGGAGCGACGATCATCCACACAACCAGCCCAATCTGCGTCAGTAAAAATACTTATGCCTGAAGACGGGGACTTACGAATCTGCAAACCGACCTGAAGAGTACCCTTGACATACCGCAGAATTCGCTTGACAGCTTCCCAATGCACTTCGGTAGGTTGAGAGAGAAACTGGCACACTTTATTCACCGCAAAGGAAATATCTGGACGCGTGAGGGTCAAGTACTGTAATCCCCCAACAACACTACGGTACCGGAAAGCATCATCAGTACCAAGCAGTGCTCCAGTGTCACGGGCTAACCTCTCTGACGTGGCCAAAGGTGTGGAAGTAGGATTACAATTCTCCATGTTGACACGATGAAGAAGATCAAGCGCATACTTCCGCTGAGTCAATGTCATGCCCCCTGAATTGTAAGACGCTTCCAATCCAAGGAAATAATCCAACTTACCCATGTCCTTAATAGGAAAAGTAGAGGATAAGGAGTGTACCAAGCGATCGACCACCTCCTGAGTAGACCCAGCAATGACGATGTCATCCACATATACTAACATAAAAATCTGAACACCATCTTGAGAGAAGATGAACAAAGACGTATCAGCTTTGGACGAAGTGAAACCAAGCTGATAAAGGAGCTGACTCAGACGAGCGTACCATGCTCGTGGCGATTGCTTCAGACCGTAAATAGACCGTTGAAGCTTGCAGACATGTGAGGGATACCTGGTATCCTCAAAACCCGGCGGCTGCTGCATGTAAACATCCTCGGACAAGTAGCCATGAAGGAAAGCATTACTAACATCTACCTGTCGTAGGGTCCATCCACGAGAGACTGCGAGGGACAACACAAGGCGAACAGTCGCAGGCTTCACAACCGGACTAAACGTGTCTCCATAGTCAATCCCATGCTGCTGAGTAAAACCTCGGGCCACCAAACGAGCTTTGTGTTTGTCAATCGAACCATCGGGACGATGCTTGGTTTTAAAAATCCATTTTCTACCAACAATGTTGACACCAGAGGGCCGGGGAACCAAGGTCCAAGTGTTGGTCTGTGAGAGGGCAGCGAACTCCTCAGCCATGGCAGCACGCCATTCTGGTTCAAGCAATGCCTCACGATGAGACACGGGAGCGGCAAAGAACGCGCGACGATGTGGATCATACCGCACGGTGCCATCCGTGTACACCTTTTCTTTCCTCGTTTGATCGCGTTGCCTTGTCACCATTGTGTGTACTGGAGCGGGGACGGCTGGAAGCTGAACAACCGGTGGTACCGCGGCCGACGAATTATCGGCAGGAGGCGGTACGGGTTGTCCGGAGGCTGGTAAATCCAGTTGGCTCACGGTTGGCGGTCCATGGGCCGAACCTGAGGGAACCACGCAGGACGTCACCGTGCGGGACGGGGCTGCCAGGGTGGAATCGGAGGGAGCAGCGCTAGGCATGGCCGCACGCAACGAGGCCGCCTGGGGTGGCGAGCCATGCATGGCCGCCCCATGTACGTTGATCGGTGGATCAGCGACAGTGTCAGGCATACAACGGGAAGCAGCAATCTGTTCCTGAAAGGGAGAATCAAATCCTGAAGCAGGCATGTTAGTGGACAAATAGGTCAGGTCATAATTTCGCATAGGCGCACTCGTAACCGGTTCATCAACAGGAAAAGTGATGGATTGTTTTAAAGTGGACACGTCAGTCGAAACACCGGGAGTAGAGAAGGGAAACACGGACTCGTCGAACACAACATCACGAGATATATAAATCCTCCCTGTGGAGCGATCCAAGCACTTGTACCCCTTGTGCATAGGACTATAGCCGAGAAAAACGCAAACTTTAGACCGAAAATCAAGTTTATGTGAGTTGTATTTGCGAAGACTCGGCCAGCACGCGCACCCGAAGATGCGAAGAAAGGAGTAGTTCGGCTGAATTTTCAAGAGACGAAAAAGAGGTGTTTCCTTATTAATAAAGGGTGTAGGCATACGATTAATGAGATAGCACGCCGTGAGGAAAGCTTCATCCCAATAGCGGAGAGGGAGAGAGGAGTGAGCAAGGAGAGCAAGACCTGTCTCCACCAGGTGTCGATGCTTACGCTCAGCGATACCATTTTGTTGGGAGGTGTGCGGGCAAGATACACGGTGTGAAATCCCCATGCGCTGAAAATAACGGTGAAGACGCTGATATTCACCACCCCAATCGGACTGAACTGCCTTTATTTTTGTGTTTAAAAGACGTTCAACATGAGCCTGGAAGGCATAGAAAACCTGCTCAATATCAGACTTATGTTTAAGAAGATAAATCCAGCAGAAGCGAGAGTAGTCATCCACAAAACTAACATAGTATTTGTACCCCCCGAAGAAACACGTGCTGGCCCCCAAACATCAGAATGAATTAACTCAAGAGGCACCGTAGTAACACGAGAAGAAGAAGTATAAGACAATTGTCGACTTTTAGCACGCTGACATGAATCACAAACTAGAGATAAATTGTTCGAGGGAGAACAAGAAAGCTCATTTTTCCTAACAATGGATTGCACTACATTATTTGCTGGATGACCGAGACGTTGATGCCACTGGGTGGGAGTGATTTTGACACTAGCGGAGGCGTGATGACCTGAAGATGACGACGCTTTGACGAGCGGGATGGGGTAGAGTCCACCGTGACTCCTACCTTGAAGAATTATTCTCTTCGTGGCCTTGTCCTTAACATAGAAAGCATGACGATGAAATTCAACAAAGACGTCATTGTCGTAAACAAGGCGATAAACCGAAAGGAGATTTTTGCGGATATGTGGAACATGAAGGATATCTTTTAGTTGAAGAGATGAATCGGCTAAAGTCGAATGACCAATATGCGAAATAGACAAACCTGAGCCATTGGCCACTTGCACATGATCCTTTCCACCATATCGCTCATGAACGTGGAGACGCTCAAGATCGCTCGTCAGGTGATCCGTAGCACCGGTATCCATGTACCAGTGAGGGTTGTCGTTGGAGCTTGTTGAAGCGGAGTTCCCGGCACGCTGGCTATTGGGGCGAGAGTCGGGATCGTAGCGCTGACGACAATCACCCGCCAGGTGCCCCCAGTTACCACAGATTTGACAACGTGGCCGCCAACGCTGACGACCACCGCCACCGTTGCGGCCATTGCCACCTCCGTTGCCACCACTGCGGCCTCCGTTGCCACCACCATTGCGACGATCGTTACGGCCATTGCCGTCATAGCCACCGCCATTGCGGCCTTGTCCCTGCTGACCGTAGTTGCCATAGGGACGATTACCACCGTTGTAGGCGGATCCGCCGCCCTGCTGTGGGGCGGAGTACTCCTATGTGCGCGGACGGCTAGGGTTGCCGTACGGCACGGGGCGTGATGCAACGTTGGCCGAGGACGACCATCCCTCGGCCTGAGCTTGCTGCGCCTGTAGAGACTCGAAGGAGAGGATGTGAGAGTAGAAGTCGGTGTAGGGAACCGACTTATTTCCGACGGTGAGCGACGCAGCGATGGAGTTGTACGCAGAACCAAGTCCGGTGATGATGTAGTCGACGAGCTCATCGTTGCTAATGGGAGATCCTGCTGCAGCCATGTTGTCGGAGAGGGCTTTCATCTTCTGCATATACTCTGCTGCGGGCATCTCCTCCTTCCGCAGGGTTTGAAGCTGCTAATTACAACTCTAACACTCTCCTCAATCCCTACGATAGAAAATCCCTTAAACCGAGTTCACTCTTAACTCAAGTCACATGATCATGTTTTTCAGATCTGATCACTCAAGAGGACCCAAAGTATATCTCTCCGAGGAGAGGAAAATCTTATCTTTGTTAATCATGCTATGTATCTTGCTTCCCGACCGACCAATAACCCATCCTTGTAACTACCAAATTTCGGAGCAGCGATTGATAGATCCTAAGTAAATCGATACACAACTAGAATTATGCCAGGAAGATCTAACAACATGACATAAAACATTGTGCTTGAGACTAACAAATAATAGTAGTTCCTTGTGTGTCAAAGTGGATTAGTCAGACAATGTTGAACTCTTTTAGCAAAGTCAATACTATGATAATACTACAGCTGTAACACAGATCGAGGGGTCTAAAAAAAAAAGTCAACACTATCATATTGCATCACCATGCCCATCCCATCATCACTTGTTAAACAGTCATCAGTCGAATCATATTTTTTCGACCATGCTATTTGTTGCCACTGGATCCAGAATTCCAGATCCAAAGGTGTAGATTGTAGTGGAGGTGGGAACAGGATATGAGGTTAACTTCCCTCCCTCCCCTATCCCCTTCCTCTTCCACCGCACTGCCCCTCGTTTCTTCCTCCGTCCGCCCGAAGCTACGAGTCTGCCACTCCTCTTGCTTCAGTTTGCCTTCTCCCCTGCTTCTCACAAAGAGAGAAATTCGCTTCCCTTGCACACCATCTGTTGCCGGTCCTTCTTGCCCCTTCTTGCGCCCACCAAATGCTTGTGGTATTGCCACAATGTCCTTCGCAATGCAACTAGCTTCCCACCCCCGCGCGTCACTGCAGGCGACCCCTTGGCCGTCCAATGTCGCCCCCCCGGCCCGGCTAACGCGGTGGCGGAGCCCCCGTTTCCGGGCGTCCGCGGCCCCTGGCCAAGAAGGGCTTCTAACCGCCCTGCGCGAGCAGACGTACCCCGAGGCGGCGCTCCGGATGCTTAACTCGGCGCTCGCGCGGGACGACTTTGCTCCGAGCTGCGACGTCTATGAGGAGATCATCGGAAAGCTCGGGACGGCCGGCGCTTTCGATCTGATGAAGGTGCTCGTCAGGGAGATGCGGCGGGAAGGGCATGAGGTTAGAGTGGGCGTGGTGCAGTCGTTTATCGAGAGCTATGCGCGGCTGCAGATGTTTGATGATGCTGTAGACTTGGTTCTGAACCAGCTTGACATGTTTGGTATTCAGGCAAACACAGTGGTGTTCAATCACCTTCTCAACGTTCTTGCAGAGGGGAGTAAGATTAAGATCCTTGAATCGGTGTATACGCAGATGAGCAGTCGGGGTATCAAACCTGACGTTGTCACTTTCAACACAGTGATCAATGCATTGTGTCGAGTCCATCAGGTCAGGACTGCAGTTCTGATGATGGAGGAGATGTCTAGCCACCGTGTGGCGCCTGACGAGATGACATTCACTACATTGATGCAAGGCTTTGTTGAGGAGGGGAGCATCGAGGCCGCACTGAGGTTGAAGTCTCGGATGTCAGAAATGGGATGTTCACCAACAAGTGTAACAGTCAATGTTTTGATTAATGGGTACTGCAAGCTGGGAAGAGTGGAGGATGCTCTGGGTTATATACAGCAAGAGATTGCAGATGGTTTTGAACCTGGCCAGGCCACATTCAATACGTTTGTTAATGGTTTGTGCCAAAACGGGCATGTCGATCATGCCTTGAAAGTCATGGATTTGATGCTTCAGGAGGGTAGCGCTCCAGATGTTCTCACCTACAGTACTGTTGTAAACTGCTTGTGTAAACATGGACAGCTTGAAGAGGCTAACAGAATTATAAATCAGATGGTCGATAGCGGTTGTTTGCCTGACACTACCACCTTCAATACTCTCATTGTTGCCTTGTGCACAGAGAATCGACTTGAGGAAGCCTTGGACCTTGCACGCGATCTTACGGTCAAGGGAGTCTCTCCAAATGTTTATACTTTCAATATTTTGATAAATGCTCTTTGCAAGGTTGGAGATCCTCATCTCGCTGTTCGATTGTTTGAAGAGATGAAGAGCAGCGGATGCACCCCTGACGAGGTTACATACAATATATTGATTGACAACCTGTGCTCATCAGGGAAGCTTGCTAAAGCTTTGGATTTGTTGAAGGAGATGGAAGTTAGTGGTTGTCCTCGGAGCACAGTGACATATAACACTATAATTGATGGGTTATGCAAGAAAATGAGAATAGAAGAAGCAGAAGAGGTTTTTGATCAAATGGATCTAACAGGTATTGAAAGGAATGCAATCACATTCAATACACTTGTTGATGGCTTGTGCAGGGCCGAAAGGATTGACGATGCAGCAGAACTTATTGATCAAATGATAAGTGAAGGGTTGCAGCCTAATAATATCACTTACAATTCTATTCTAACTCATTACTGCAAGCAAGGAAACATAAGTAAAGCTGCTGATATTTTACAAACTATGACTGCAAATGGATTTGAAGTTGACGTTGTTACATACGGAACGCTCATTAATGGTCTGTGCAAGGCTCGTCGGACTCAAGCTGCATTGAAGCTTCTTAGAGGCATGAGAATGAAAGGGATGAGGCCAACTCCAAAAGCCTACAACCCTATGATTCAGTCTCTATTTAGAGGAAATAATGGCAGAGATGCTCTGAATCTTTTCAGGGAGATGGCAGAAGTTGGTGAGCCTCCTGATGCTTTCACATATAAGATTGTTTTCCGTGGTCTCTGTCGTGGTGGAGGGCCTATCAAAGAAGCTTTTGATTTCCTCGTAGAGATGGTGGATAAGGGTTTCATACCAGAGTTTTCATCATTCCGTATGCTAGCTGAAGGTCTACTGAACCTGGGTATGGATGATTACCTCACAAGTGCTATCGAACTAATTGTAGAGAAGGCCAACTTCAGAGAGTCTGATGTTTCTGCCATAAGGGGATATCTCAGGATCCGTAAATTTTATGATGCATTAGCAACTTTTGGCCGTCTCCTGGAGATCAACAACCCTCGGTGGACTTATCGATGATGCGTCAAAAATACATGAGACGGTAGTATCTGGAAAATTACTGAGGACATGGGGTTTTTGCTGGTATATCTTGACTTAATTACAAATAGATTACTATGCTTGTAATTTGGTGGGGTTGAAGTCAGCATTTAAAGATGCGTATCTTGGCTCAGAAGCTCGTGGGGAATTGTTTATTGTCATTTCCATTGTGAACCCTCTTATGAGTTTTTTTTTCTGTTTTCTAGGTGCTAATGTCAGAATACTTTGCTGCCTTCTCAACCAAATCTTCATTTAGCAGTACTATTATGTAATTTAATTATTTTTTCGTATTGACCTAAAATTCTACAGTACCTCATCTCTCCATAAACTGTCTGGAGAACACACTTGCATATGCTCATCAAATTTAGCATGTGAAATTTAGTACCATTACATTATCAATATGGGTTTATACGACCAGAAGTAGGGAACCAAATTATGGTTCCAAGTTGAATAATGATGTACATGTGTACACATATTGGTAAGCTTCTGTGCATAAATACATGCATAGGTAAGATTACTATATGAATTCTGGTACCCATCAGCTGCATGTGAAGTGCATTGGAGGACATTCTTTGAGGTATGTATCAGTAAATCTATACTATATATAAAAGTAGGACGATTTCTCGCGCTGGGAGGCACTCGGGCACTGTTCGCAGCTACAGTGATTCCTGTGGCGCTACAGTAGCTACAGTAGCGCGCGATTCCCGGCCGTTCGCCGGCGATCCGACGGCTCCCAGCACGCGTCGATGACGCTTTTGCAAAAAAGCCCCTCACAAACCTGTGAATAGAACCCGCAGTCCACGTTTCAACGTGCGGAGGGACCTTTTCGTGATTCCGAAAACCTCGAGGGCTTTTCTGAAAAAAAAACCCGCAGACCGTCCCCTTCCTCCTCTCTCTCTCCCCGCGCGGCGGTCGCCGCCGCCGCCGCCGACGCGCGCCGTCGCCTCTCCGTCGCTCCCCGCTCGGATCGAAGCACAGAACCAGCTCCGCCGCCGCCGCCTCTCCATTCCTACTCCGGCGATTCGCTCCTCCTCACCTGATGCGGCCGTGCACAGCCCAGCCCCGAGGGTTAGGGTTCGGCGACGGCGCCAACCCTCCGCGTCTGCCTCCACCCGTCCTCCGGCGCCCTCCTCGCGTCCGTCCACGGCGCCGCCCCGCGCCGGCCAGCCGCGACCTCCAGCGCCTCTCCGTGCCGGCCGCCGCACACTCCGCCGCGCCGGGCCGCCACCCACTCCGGCGTCGCCCCGCGCCGGGCCCTCACCCACTCCGGCGCCGCCCCGCGCCCGGCCGCCCCCGACCTCCAGCGTCGCCCCGCGCCGGCCACCCCCGACCTCAAGCGCCGCCCCGCGCTTCTTACTCCTCCTTTTCCTCTCCCTCACCAGCAGCTGCGCTACCCCCGCTCTCCCTCCACCATGGCTGCGTTCTCCTCCTCCGCCTACGACGCGCGCGTCTCGACGGCGTCGCTCCCCACCCCGAGACCCAGCCCAGCGCGCCACCTCTTCTCCTCTCACGCTCGCGCTCCTTCTCTCCCGCCCATGGCGACTCCAAACCTTAGTGTCAGTTGGAGGGCAGTCGTCGAGTTCTGTGATAGCTCTAGCCCACCCGTCCCTACCATTTCGCTGCCCGGAGCAGCGGCGGCGGCGGTCGCCGCAGTTTAGTAGGCCAATCTGACGGCAGCAGGTGGGTCATGCGCTGCTGCTTTCCGAAGGAGCACGACTTCTACAGAAAAAGGTATATCTCCAAATCCCAATCTGATGCAGTGGTCATTGTCAGTATCAAGCGCAGAGCGAGCAGAGAGCGAGATTGTTGCACTGCTTAGCGATTGTTGCTGTTTATTATTAATGCATGGAGATAATATTGCTTGATATATTTTTACCTTCAGTATCAAGGTATTCCTATAGGATTTTTTAGCGATTAGTAATGGCAGATCTGATGTTCTGCCTGCTCCTAACGTTATGTAGCAGTTATGCTTCTTAGTACGCTGAGGATATTACTAGAAAATTTTATCTGTTTTCATGAAGTCAAAACAAATGGAGTGCCGCCGTCAGTTGCCTTTTGCCCCTAAATGCTTGAATGTCATGCAGGTACAATATGCGCTAAACCTGCCTTTAGTTTTCAAAGGCGTGACCTGCACCTTATGAGGAGGTATGAAGCCTGGTATTGTTGGAAGAACAGGTGGAGGAAAGTCAAACCTTGATACAAGCACTATTCCGCATTGTTGATCCGTGTACCGGGAAAATATTGATAGATGGCATTCTTTCTTACTCCTCTATGCATAAGGTACATGCTTTTCTTAATAATCATCTCTGTCTACCCAATTTTCTAAATGTGATTTTCGAGCTTAGGATCCTATCAGATTTTTACAGGGAGATTTAACTAAGCCATTTTAGAGCTTAGGATCCCATCAGATTTTTACAGGAAGATTTAACTAAGCCATTTTACAGGGAAATATGGGTGCATGTGAATACAATTTCTGTGCTAATTAGGCACTTGATGTCAATTTATTAGAAATGAACCCTGTTTTGTCATGTTCAGCGTCTTCAACATGGATGACCAGATGTAAAATAGATTTCTATTTCGACATGTTTTTCAAATCCGATGTAAACTACTTGCGTGTCAACAGTCCAGTAGTAAAATTAATATGCAAAGGTTGTTCCCTTATTTAACATCCATCAATTTTTCTCCATCCATATAAACTGCCATGTCTCATTTTATATTCAGAAACTCACAGAAAAAAATCACAATTAAGCAGCTCCAGTAGTTCCATTAGTTATCATGCTAAGAGGAAAAAGTTTCCAGAATAAAATCCAGTACACATATGTTGTACACCATGTCACCATCAGATTTAAATTAGTATGGACTTCTATCATGTACACCAGTAGTAATCATCATGTTTATGAACTTGCAAACAAACACCAAAATATCATGGTGATGTGACCAGATGTAGAATACAGCTCCATGTCCTGTTTCGTGGAAGTACCATGCTATTTCCACCTGTAATTTTTTCATGGAAGTAATTCAGCATGCTGTGTTTTCCCTGCAGTATTCTGAATTTTACATCTAAACCTGCCCTGTTTTATATTGAGTATTTTCACGCGAAAAAATCGCATCTAAACCAGCTTCAGTACTTATTTTTGCAGGTCATAGATCAGCAACCAAAGTGTTTTGCCCTGCTGTTGTTTGTTTCTTCTTAATTTCCTGCATAAAGCGATTGTTAACTCTCTTAATCGGTAGGATGTTTGTTTCTTCTTAATTTCCTGCATAAAGCAATTGTTAGATCTCTTAATGGGTAGGATGTGGATTTTATGCATGTTGTAAGTTAGCAGGTTTATCCCTGTATTCTTATTTGTTAATGGAGTTTCTAATTTGTGTCGTGTCACAAAGTGTTGTTGAATTGGTGCTGCTAGACAGCCGTCTTTCTTATTTCTATGCATGCAAAAAAAGGTAAACAAACTGTCTACATTTCGAATCTATAGTTCCACCATTGTATCTTCTTGATCAACAGGCTCTTAGCACTCCACTGTTTAGAGAAGATTAGGTTTTAATTTGCCTTTCCCCAAATCATCTTCCTTTCTTACCAATTAAATCTCATCTGCTTCCAAGTTATGATCAGACGCTGCAGCTTAGCAGTATCCCATGATGGCTGTTGCAGCTATAGGTGGAAGTGTACTGGGCAAGAGTAGATTAGGTTTAATTTTTTTATAGGGAATTTTTTGTGTGTCCACTGTCCTGCAGTTTCAGACTTGGTCCCTAACGAGCAAGATAGACTACAGTTTTGTTTTGGGGATTTTTAATGGTATCAATCCCTTAGTTTCAGACCTGTTTAAATACGTATTACTAGGATGCAATAAGATCTATAGGTGTGCTGTATAATCCAGTTAGGGGATTTAGTTCATCGATCAGGTTGACGTATTTATGCAAAGTGAACTCGAGAACCTCTTCTAATTTCGTTGTGTGAAGAACAAAAATCATTTGTAAGTGGATAAGACGTTTTCGAGCATTACATGTCTATGAGTTCAGTCCACTTCTCTCTATTGTAATAAGCAAAAAATAAGGATTTGTTTACTTTTATCTGTTCTTTCAATCTCACACTCACCAAGTGCAATAGGATATGTGTATCTTAGAAGCATAACGTTGCTATGCTCTGATGGAATTTCTTTATATGGTGCTCTTTGGAGGGATCGACTATATATGCATTGAGGAGGACAAGAAGATGGCCTCTTAGAAATATTAATTTCAAGCAACAAGGAGATCCAAAATGATGGTAAAGTTCTGTTTGTACTTTTTCAGTATTTTTGTGCTACTTGGTTAGTTTTAATAGCCTTACTTTATTTAATTTGTGTCCTAATAATAAGAGCATATGTGTGTTGATATTTGTACAGCTATCTATTGTGATATATATATATATATGTGATACGGTAACATAAAGAAACTTCCAATTATTTTGTAAGTACTGACTGATTACATGATACTAAACTGTATGTTGTAGATATTGATATGACATAGATTGCTTATATTTTCTTTGTTAACTTGACCATTTCAGTACAAATCTCAAGCAAGTGAATCAGAAGTATGAAACTATGTGTATGCTGCTGAGTTTATTCACTCCACTGCAAATTTGAAGCTGTTAGTTCAGAAAGATGTACAAATTGAAGTACGAGCTTTAGCAAGGCCCCATTCAACTCTATGATTTAGGCCTTCAGATACATGTTCTTTTGCATAGGATACCCTTTGCCCAGGGATATGGAACACGAGACACTCTTCTTTTTTCCTTCTTTGACAACATGAATTTTCTTGCATTTTTTTGTTGTTGTGCAAGTGACCATATGCTCTGTGTGCTAATTATGTGAGCATGGAAATGCATGATTCAGGAGAATATGAATGATTCAGTTCGAACTGATATTTAATTGAGCATGTAAATTACACCTGTTCTCTTTTCGTGCTCATCTGATGATGATGCTCAAGTTTAAAAGAAAGCCAGGGCGCGGCGTGCTGCCGCGCCAAATTCCACTAGTCATATATGTATCAGTGAATCATATCATTCTATTTCCTTTCCTTCAATTTTTCATCAGAGGAATCGTGTGTGTAATCTTTGTGATTACCATGGCCATATCATTGCCAAGTGGGAACGGAAGCATCTGCTTTTCACATTATCGGACTAATTGCTGTGGGCAGGTCTGGCTGAATCAAAAAGTATCTGACTCTTGTTTGAATATTCCTTGTGAGGAAAACGATAGCGGCATCCAAGAGAAACTCAAGGAGTATTATGTGGTACTCATACGGTAAATTTCACCTCTTGAATGGCTTGAATTACACTGTCACGACATATATGAGTACTGCAAGATAAAACATAGAATATTGAAAAGATTTTTTTCCCACCTTCTCAGGAGCACATTTCATGTATAATATGAGATCTGAGAAATGGTTGTAGGGGTGTCTTAAAATAATGTGGATGCTTTAGAGACAACCTGAAGGAACAAGTGGCCATGGATTCTTTACAAGCAGTTATATTGCAGAGTTAAAGATCTCACTGACTCACACTAGCTGCTCGAATGGAATACTGTAACATTTAAATACACAGCTTGCTGTGCTGAATGACTAGTAAAAGGAAGGAAACTGGGAATTTCCCACACCCTCCATCAACATTTTGCCATTCTTATTACGTTTTCGAAGGGTCGCTACTGTAGAACTGGAGACTGTTGACAGTATGTAATGTTTGTAGTGCCATTCGGAAAATCCAAAAACGGAAGAACAAGCTAGAAGCTACAAAAGAAACAGAAAGTCACATCAATTTTCTTACACAAAGGTTTCAATAAGGTAGTCTATGGAGATTAATACTTCTGTGACTTGTGTATCCATTTTTTTCGTAAAGAGAAATATAAGCCGGGGCCTCTGCATCAATTGATACACAGAACCATGACTTGTCTATCCATAAAACAGAAGTAAATAGCCACTCAACAGCAGTGAAGCATATTTTGGTAGAATGACCCCTGAACTGGGAGCACCCCAAACATGCTTTCAAGCATCTCTTTAAATCCTTACTGAGCCAGATTATTCACACAGTATCAGAAATGCAGGTAGTTGTACACCCAAGCGAGGTCATCTATTGATCTATCGGTAGCTACGGGCATCCAAACGAGTAAAAAATCTCCATCACCTACCGGAAAGTGTATTTGGAGCTCGAGCTCCACATAGCTCTTTATTTTATAAAATTTGAAAACTACATTTCGAAGTTTCAAAAAATTCTGAAATAAATCACGGGCGTAGACAATAGTGCATCTACCATTGAGCAAAATCTCAACTCAAACTAATTCATAGCCCGGGCTACACAAAAAATAACAAAATCTGACAAATTTTGGAGAGTTTAAATTTGACACTATTCACTACTTTCATATTCCGATTTTGTCATTTTTACACAGACCAAAATACAACATATTTGTATTTAAGATTTTACAAATTGTTAAAAGACAAAATATCTACACCCAGATTTGTTTTCATATTTTTTTGAAACTTAAAGTATGATTTTTTTTTCAAAATAAAAGACTTAATGTAGCCGGGATTCATTTATCCACTCTCCATTACCCCCTTTAGGGCTTGTTTGGCTGTCCGGATTAAATAGCCCCGGAAAAATAATCGCGACCGGGAATCTGAAGAAACAGGTGTAAAACCTCGGGATTTTATTCCCGACCTCCGGACTAGGGGAAAATTCTCCCCGGGAAAAGACCGGGATCCCCCGGGATTGCAGTTACCAAACAAGCCCTTAAAGGGTGGAGGGCGGCATCTACTAACTATATTAAAGATGAACTCTTTGGCGCTCTCTCCTCACTCGGGCACTGTTGAGAGGAACAGTAGCTACAGTGCTCCCGATCCGTGCCGTCCGTCGGCGATCCAACGGCCCGCGGGAGGCGTCCGTGATCGATTTGCAGAAACATCCCTCAAAAACAAAGAAATCTAACCCGCAGTCCACGAAAACGCGATGCGAGGGATCTAAATGAGAATAACGAGAAAGTGGCTGGGCCGCATCCACCGTCGCCGCTGACCATGCCCACTGGGCGCCGCTGCAGCCGGGGGGTTGTACTCTCTCAGGTAAGCTAATCGTCCTTCATTAGCGCTCTTTTTTATGATAATGCAGTGTACTCCAGAAGTCCAGATGTGAGCATGTGGCTGCCAAATCTTTCTCGGAGACTGGCCAAACAATTATCTGAAGAATAGCAAAAAGAGATTCAAATACGTGTTCTAATGGCTGTACATTGACTCCGAAATTTGTTTCTAACATACTCGCCGGAGCATATGTATGTGGTCGTTGTGGCTGTAGGCCTTTACGAGGTCTTGTGCCCTGGTTGCCAATGTGTCAGGATTATTAGGCATGGATTCTGGGCTAGAAATTGGATTCAAGTTCTTTGTTGAAAGCTATGTCTCATCTGGAGACGGATGATATGTCAAAGTGAGAATCATGTAGTGCACCTGTCATTGCGCTTATGGAACAACGGCCAGACAATTCAATTGGAAATACCTAATTAGAGCAATTATTCTTAAAAGATCTAGACCAAGAAAAAATTGTTGGGATGAAAAGTTGCTCTAGACGCACCTTTATTGCAAGTTCAATCGAACACATGACTATGCGGTTACTATTTTATTTTCGTGCTGTAACTGCAAAGCCACCATCATGATTTAGAATGTGAGCTGCAAATGGATGCAATATTTCAAGGAGTCATCTGTTAGATTGATTCATCATTTTCTTGGATAGTTTATTGTTAGATCTGCTGATTATAAAACTTCTACCCTGGTTTCTCTACAGGCAGAATCTAAAGAATACATCCTTGAGGGAAACCTGAGGCTTCCTACAGCTCAGCGTCATCCGACCGTTCTATAGGATTGCCACTCGATCCTCACCGTCCGTTTCTTACCCGCGTGTGGTATAAAAGTGAATCCCCCCCACGGTGAAACCCTAGCCGCCAGCCTCCAATCGCCGCGCACGCTCTCCTCCCCAATCACGCTCGCTGCGCTCCTCCCCAATCCCACTCGCTCCTCTTGCTCCCGCCCCTCCGCCTCCTCCTCGCCGTCCAGCCCGCCGCCGCCGTACTCCTCGCCGTCCAGCCCGCCCCCTGTTCCGCCTCCTTCTCAATGGCGCTGGGCCTGATGCCTCCTCGCATCTGAACCCTAGGGTTTCTGAGGAGAGCAGACGCCCCCGATTGGCTTCCGTCTCCACCGCTTCCACCGCCGGCGCGCGAACTCCGTCTCCACCACAGTCACGATGGAATCGCATGGATTCGTCGCTGGTTGAGGTAGCCTGCATCTGGATCTCGCTGTTTCTGTTTTCCCTCTTTTTGTGTTCTGAACCCTAGGGTTTCTGAGGAGAGCAGACGCCCCCGATTGGCTTCCGTCTCCACCGCTTCCACCGCCGGCGCGCGAGCTCCGTCTCCACCGCAGGGTTTCTGAGGAGAGCAGACGCCCCCGATTGGCTTCCGTCTCCACCGCTTCCAGTTTTTTTTATCTGCTTTGTGTTCTGCCTGTTCTTAGCTTCGATCTGGATGATTGAGCGTGCCTTTCTTCTTCTTTTTTTTGAGGAAAGTGAGCGTGCCTTTCTTATCTCTGCAGTTGTCGCTGCTCTTAGGTTGGATCCTTCGCTAATATATAGAGTACGCCTCTGTTAGATTCGTCAGGAGTGCATCGACACTCATCCATTCGTCCTCCCAGGTTCTCCCCTATCCTCTTACTGTTTATCTAGATCCCCTTTCCTAGATCTGCTTTTCTTTGATCTATTCTTTAAAATAACTTCTTGATTCTTCTCCATCGCGTGCCTCTTTCCAGGCTAATCACTGAAGGAAGAGAACTTCAATCCATACGCAGCTGTTGCAAGACAGGTACCTCAATCCGTACTCTGCATCGGCCATCTTTTGTTTCGTAGTTGCCTCAACACATGGATGCTTTCTAGATTGTCCTGGCTGTTTACTAGATGGGTCTGCTGGGCAGTATACGAATCTTTAAAAAACAATATGTTAGTGCTCTTTTTTACCTTGGGCGATCAATTGATTCTGGATGCTTTTTCATGGTTGTCCATCGGTGGCTCTTTGGATTTATTAGCTCCTTGCCTATCAATTGGGTATGCATAGAGGCAGATGCAGTCTCAAGCATTTTTAGCCTGAGATATATCTTTAGATATTTTGTGCTTGGCTATGGATTGGGTATGAATAGAGGCAGATTCAGTCTCTAGCATTTTTAGCCTGAGGTATATAGGTTATTTAGGCTCGGTTTAAATTTTTTTAGGCTGTTCATGTGTACATGCAGTTTCTAGGATTACAATGGCCATGCTTCGTGCCCAGATTTACGGATCTATGTTTCTAGGTTTATGGCTGTACAACTTATTTATACCAGTGATTAGGTACAGTTGGCGTCCAGACCTTGCTGTCTATGCTAAATTATTTACTCCCTGCTTAGATCTGTTTGTGTTTCTGTTTAGCTGGTTAGAACACTGTTATTCTTTTTTGTCCATTGGTTGTATGTGTTGCAGGTCTGTTGTTTATGCACGGCTCACAGGCTTTTCCCCCTTTTGTAGGCTCGAAAAGGCTCGCTTGGTTTCTTGCTGGTCGTCTGTTCTGCGTGTGAAATACCGCTGGCCAGCAGGTTAGAGCTTCTGCCTAGATAATGGCTTAAAGATAGCTTCAATAGATTTTAATTAAAAATGGAATGTTTTGTTCTCAATTTATTATCTGGCTACAAATCTTAGAGTTATTCATGATGTATTGAATATATGTTGTTGCAATGGTTTACCTAAAATTAAACATACACATTGTTGCAAGGTTTAGTCAGTATGTCCAATTTCTACATTGGAATATCTTTTCCAATATTTAGCACACCTTGTGAGTACAACAAAATTTGCTGATTCAAATAAGTAGGAGATGATGCAAGGGAAGGCGCTCAAATGCTTCCGATAGTATGTTATGAATCTCAAATTAATATCCTTGGCTCACGAAACTACTGAAGATGTTATATATGAATGCTACTACAGTTAGTCGTCTGTTGTGGTGTGTCTTCCTTGCATCCTGTTTGATTAGCCGTTCCTTAAATAGATAAACCATTTTGTTGGTCTTTACCGGTTAGTCCATATCTACACATGAATGCACGTGGTGGTACCCACCGCAGTCACGATGGCGTCGCATGGATTCGTCGCTGGTTGAGGTAGCCTGCATCTGGATCTTGCTGTTTTTTTTCCCTCTTTTTGTGTTTCGAACTTGCTGATTAACCTCCTGGGCACCTTCTTTTCTTTGTAGTGGATGTTGTGAGTTCCTCTGAGATTGGATTTGGTGCTCGCGATCCGTTGCTGGTTGAGGTAGCCTGGATCTGGATTTCGCCTTTTCCATTCTCCCTTTCTTTTGTGTTGGAACTTGCTGATTAACCTTCCTGGTCGCCTTCTTTTCTTTGTAGTGGATGTTGTAACTTTCTCTCAGGTTGGATTCGGTGCTTCATTTGAACCGCTGGTTTCAGGTGTGTGTAAGAAATAATCCTTTTGTTCCGCTGCTAGCTTGCTATGGATATAGATAGCTGCACTTCATGGTTTTTTTTCACATGTACTTGCAATTCTTAGATTTTAGAGGATAGAGGTACTGCCGGTTGCCAATTGTGCAGTTTTACTTGATGTCCTTGCGTACAAGTTGGTGGTTCTGAAGCTGTCGTCGCTGGTTCTAAAGCTGGCGTCGCTGCTCCTCTATATAGTTTGATTTTGTAGATTTCTTAGTGTTGTATTCATGAAGAGTATATACTGCACTCGATGTAGTTGCAACATAAACTATTAACTTGGTGTTATCATTACCATGTAGGAATTTTCTCTTAATATATTGCATCTCATTTACCCTCTAATCTTTATGTTCAGATGTATTTGCTAATAAATAATTATCTTTCTGCGTAGGAGCCATTCAATTATATGTCATAAATCTGTTCATATGGTGCTAATTCTTTCTTAGGATTAATAAGTATGCTGCCAGTGTGATGCAGAACATTTTATTCAATGTTAAGGTATAATTATGTTGTTATTTTCAACTGAATAGATAAAATGCCCATGTGTTTGTAGATGCATCCATCTGTACTTTAGGGCAATAGTGCTTTTGCTTCAGAAACAGCAAATCGTCAGAACCATATTCATTTGCTGATGGTTATTTGTGTTGAGCCTGGTTATTTCTTATGGTTTACTTAGTTGTCACATCAGCTTGCTTCAACTGCAAAAGATGATCCAAAGGAAACACTGTCATCATGTACCATGGGATTATAAGATAGCTTGATGAGTGCATGTGTAATAAAGTCCATATATTATTTTGAGAAATTGCTAGATCAATATAAGCTCCATTCAATAAATAGTTAAATTAATATAACCTACATTCCATATAGTATCATGCCACAATCAAGAAGAGAAAAAATATCAAACTTAATTTTGCCATGTGTGCCATCTCACAACGATAACCCAGTACTGTATCATCCCAACAATGTTTAATGGAGACTATGCTTACAGGTCATGAGGCTATTGAGTCAACAAGCCTTACTTTGTTCTATCTTAATAAGACAGTTAATATATTCAAACTGATGGAAATTCATCCACTTATGGACTATCTATAGAAGCATCAACATTGGCAAATGCGATTACAATGCCACCTTCATTTATATTCTCTCTCAATAAGGTAATTGCACACTCCCTTTTTGCCACATATTTCTAATTGATCCGTCTCCAGTTTATTTTTACCATGATTTGTGATTCTCAATCCAGAAAGCTTCAGAGATAAATAGAACGGGAGTCGTGGTTGACACACTAGGTGTCGTGTAATGTGTGCAAAAGAAAGTGTGGAGTTACCTGTGCAAATGTGCAATTTATGCAGTCAATAACTTCATACAAACAAGCAACTTCATACAAACCAGAAATAGTTGCTTATTGTGGTAGGTTTATGTTAGTTTAGAAATATAATCTATGTTTACATGAACTGTGAAGAAAGTACTTAATAGTTCCATTGTGGTGGTAAATAGTGCTATATAGCTTTGAATACATTATATTTGTGTCAAAGTGATGCATTGAATTTCGTTGTGCTCCTTTGCCTTACATTTGAGGGCATTCTATTTAATTTTGTAGCTGCAGGTTATTTCGTCTATGTGCGATGCTCGAACGTTTGCATACCGTGATCAGCATGCTGGGAGCTCTTGGAAGACATTCAGAAAATATCACATACCCGATTCAAGCGGAGGCAATCATTTCCTTGAATACTACCAAACATGTATGGCCCTCTCTGAAGGGGCCGCAGCATGGAAAACAAAAATTTTCTACGCGGCAAAGCGGAAAAAACCCCAAGGATCTAGATCTACGAGATGAAGATAGCGAAGATGAGATCCAATCTCTTACCCTCGAAGATCAACAAACACGTTTTGTCGGTGCAGGGGTTGGCTAGTCGATCCCCGCAACTAGACTCGTCTAGTCGCGAGGAGATGTATTATCCTCGAGATCCAATCCGGTGAAGTGCAGCAACGGGCAGCACCTCCGCGGCGTCCACACGTACAGCTCGATGAAGACGTCGACTCCTTGATCCCGCAAGCGAGACGACGTGGCCTTGATGATCTCAGCAGCACGACGGTAGTGCCGGTGACGATGACGATCTCCGCGAGCAGGGCTTCGCCAAGCCAAGCAAGAGGAGAGGGAGAGGAGGAGGTGGCGCAGCCCCTAGGGCAAGGGGGTGCGGCTAGGTGTGGAGGTTGGATGGCGGCAGCCCTCCGGGAGAAGGGGTGCGGCTAGGGTAGATGGGAGAGAGGGGGGGTGCGGCTGCCTCCAAGGTGTGTTTGGTGCGCCCCCCCCCCCCCTTCCCTCCTTATATAGGTGGCGGCCAGGGCAAGGGCAGGGCCGGCCGGCCCCCCTCTTGTCTTGCCCCCCAAGTTGGAGTCCAACAAGGACTCCTCCTTGGGCCCCCTTTCCTAAAGGGGTGGGAGCCCACCTCCTAGTCCAACTAGGAGTGGGACTCCCCTCCTACCTATGCCGCACCAGCCCATGTGGGCTTAGGTGGTGCGCACCACCAAGTGGTGGCAGCACCCCTTTGCACCATGTGGGCCCCATACAAATTATGCGGTCCCACTTCTAGACCCTTCTAGAACATTCCGGAACCTTCCGGTACCCTTTAAATAATTTCCGGAACTTTTCCGAAAACTCCGGAAACCACTTTCCATATATGAATCTTATTCTCCGGACTCCTCCGGAACTCCTCGTGATGTCCGGGATCTCATCCGAGACTCCGAATCACCATTCGTTCACTTCATCATTTAATTCATCGCAAAACCTAATTTCATCGGAACGTTAAGTGTGTGACCCTACGGGTTCGAGAATGCATAGACATGATCATATCAATAATTAATAGCGGGACCGGGATGTCCATATTAATTCCTATACACTCAACGAAAACCTTTTTCTCGATTGAACCACGATGCCGGAGATTCAATTAATCTCATATACGATTCCCTTTGTCTCACGATATTTTACTTGCCCGAGATATAATCGTTGACATCCCCATGTCTAGTTTAATCTCGTTACCGGCAAGTTCTCTTTACTCGTCCATAATATAGGATCCCGGTGATTACAACTTAATCACATGTCTGCAGACTCTTGATGCTATATTACCGAGAAGGCCTGGAGATATCTTCTCCGTCACATGGAGGGACAAATTCCACTCTTGATTCATATTACCCAACAACCCACCATCGGAGATACCTGAAAGCCACCTTTATAATCACCCAGTTACGAAGTGACGTTTGATGTCTACAAAGTATTCCTCCGGTGAACGGGAGTGATATAATCTCATGGTCTAAGGAAACTATATTTGGCATATTAAAAGTGTTGACAACAAAACTTTTGTGACACGATTAATTGCAACTCTTTATTTGGGTCATGTCCATCACACCATTACTCCTAATGATATGACTCCGTTATCAAGTGACTATAACAAGTCCATAGTTAGGAAACTCTAACTATCTCTTGATCAACGAACTAGTCCTGTAGAGGCTCACTAGGGACTCCGGGTGTTTATATTTCCACACATGTATTATGTTTCCATTTAATACAATTATAGCATGGATAATAAACTATTATCATAAACTTGAATATGCTTAATAAACCATTTTATTATTGCCTCTAGGGCATATTCCCAACACTCTCAATGATAAATAATCTAGGATGGAGATGTTAGGTGCTCTGAAGATTATCTGAACCTGTAGACAATCACATTGTTGCTTCTTGGTTTGTCCGTCGTATTAATTTTGTTATTTGTTCCATGTTATAGTGCATATGACACTGTACTTTCCTCACTCCTGGCCTACTGAACGATTGAACATGAATATGTTACTATTTCAATCCTTTTGTTCAGCTGTGAAAGCAACCCTCTATTCTGAACATGAATATGTTACCACTGCTATTGACGCCCATCCCATTCCATGTGTCTAAGCTATAAAGTTTTTTATGTAAATTATATATATTGTTGTTTAGGATATGAACCATCTTCCTATCAGTTGCCATTGTATACAGCCATGGCAGTGTTGAATCCATAATCTTACTAATGCTTACTATTATTCACATTGTCTCAATGGTGTCTGGTTTTACCTTTCCATGGTGTCCGCTTTTACCTTTCCATATAGCTTACGGATATCAACTATCTTCTTATTAATCTGCATTAATACATGAGGATTACAGGCAAACTATTTTTTGAATCAAATGGTGGCGCGCGGCGAGCCGGCATTTTCTTTGATTATTTCTATAGTCAAAACCAGGTTTCCTGCCTCAAAAAATAGTTCTTTCGGCACAAATAATTCAGTTCTGCAATGACCAGTACAGAAAAATGCACATTTCATTGATTAGTTCTTTAGTCTGCAACTGAAAATTGTTTCTTGTGTGCTTCCTATGCAAAATAGTACGTCCGTTTTTTTCCAACGCGAGGTATAAAAGCAGCAACCCGCGGTAGAAACCCTAGCCGCCAGCCGTCTGCGACCCTTCCCTGTCACCGTGGCATATGGTTCATTGCTTCGGAATGGTTGTTTGGTCCTGACCACTATTTCTTGCTGATTAGGCGCTTCATTGCATGAATATTGTGAAAGGCCACTAGACCCTGAACTTAGATACTTATTTTTTCAGTCATCCGTTATTAACGCAACTACATGCTGCTTGACCCAGTTGCAATTTTAAATAAATGGTTGCTGCTTGCAAATTGTTTAGAGACTATTTCTGTCTTTATTAAGTTCACAAGATGACAACGACAAGGAGCTAGATCACCTCATTTCCAGTGTTGTACACCCTATGTCTAAGTAAGCACTTTTAGGTACTTAGCAATTTTCTCTTTTGTCACTTATGTGTGCATTCCTCTATTTGTGTGCAAGCTCTGCAGTATGCGGTTTGATGTACATAATGTAAATACTTTTTATTATAGTATAAATTCAATCTGAGAGGTGTTAGTGTCGGACTGATTTTAAAGCAATTGGATTCTGCCAAAACAAGCCTTCGACTGTAGCATATTGGGCGTGTTATTGTGTGAAATTTTTGAATAGAGGAACCAACTGGAGTATTGGTGATGTCCCCCTCCCGATTGGCTGGTCCATAAGGAGTGTAGTGCTATATAGTTCATGCTTTTTCTACAATTTCTTTACTTGGAGAAGCTCTCTACTTACAGTGCTATATAGTTTCCTCTTTTAAATTCCATGCCATCACTTTGTGAAAGGTACAATAGTTGTGTTATATATATATATGACAAGAATAATTCAGCCCATCCCTAAAGCTCCAGTTAATCTAGGTAATTTATTTTACTAATCTAAAGATTACATCCTTGGGAGGACCAGGCACATACGCGACGATGTCGCCATCGTCCGTGGCATAGAGGAGCGCGACATTGAGAGGGGCGTTCGAGGCACCGTTGCCGGCTCCGACCTCTTTTCGTCGCTCGGCGCCATCCTCCTCGCCACTCAACGGGAAGAGCACGGGTCGTGGTAGGCACGCTGATGTGCTCTGCCTCACCCTCTTCCCTGACTGTCAACATGTGGAATGCAGACTGGAAGAGGACATCAAGCCAAGGTGAGTCGCCCTACTTTCTTTTCTCCTCCATCTGCATTGATTTTGCCCCCATGGCTGCTCCTCCATACATAGGTCCCCTCCAAATGATATATGGGCCAGTTAAATTACTTGTCCAAAATTGTGTTCTATTTGGTCTGTGCATTTCATGTAAACCCGTAACCATCTTCTTATAGTAAGGAAAGATATATTTGATCTGTTATTCGTGTGGTAGATTATGACTTGGTCTGGTATTCTCTCTCCCTCTCTCAATCATATATTTTCCTTTTTGATATATTCTCCCTGGCTTAGGTATTTAGTATTTAGATTTTGATTCCACTTTGATTTTCTTTCGACAGGTTGGAGCTATAGAGAAGTAACCATTATCGTCGATATGTCCATCACTGCCATCACCACCAGCCCAGCTACCCCAAGTTACATGTAGATATTCAGCAAACTGAATCCATGATCAGTCATTGGGATTGCGTACCTCACCCACTCAATTGTATAATTTGGTATCCATTATTCAACTGTATATACTCACATCATGGGAAACTGAGTATATTGCTCTTTGCATTCTACAAGAAATTAAAATGCTATTGGCATGGGAAACTGTGAACTTGAGAGGTCTTCACTTTCATCCTTTTTTATTTGTTCCCGGAGTAGCTAAATATTCTATCTCTTATGTAGCATGCTAATTTAGTGTGTTATAGAATATGTTTGGTTATTTTTAGTGCTAAAACAAGCAGCATGTTAGTGGGTATAACCTGATCCTAAACCTTGATATGTGTTTCTGTTAACTGTTTTCACCGAGTAAATTATTTGCCGTGTGATGTTGGTGGTAGACATAGGATCATATGTGTACATTGTGAACTAAATGGTAAGCTAATGAAAATTGTGGTTCACAATCTTGAGAATCATGTCTGGGTACCTGTCTAGAACTACTTTGTTATAAGCATTTCAATACAAGATGCTTCAGTTCTCCCATTGCAATACCCAAATTATTTCTCTGGGCCTTCTATCAAATGAGCAAGATGCTGGGACTACTCACTTACCATATTTACTATCTAAATGCCCCCTCCCCCTCTATCATATTACTCATATAACATGTTTACGGATACGATACGCTTACTTTAACTCCACCATATCCAGAAAGAGTTTCAATTAATTGACTTTTGTTCTTTCTTTCACTTTAATAATCTCAGTTCCAATACATTTTTTACGGATCACTGTGTTTCACCACTGCTTTGTATTTCCTGTTTCTTATGCTTCTGATCGTGCGATGTCGTAATTTTTGTTTTCATTTGAACTTAGAGATGTGCCCTACTTTTCTTTATGTAAATAACAATGTGATATATGTGCTTGATCCAGATATTGTTAAACATATCCCAATGACAATGATATTACCATTTTGTTTAGCTTATACATTAGGATATTAACCAGCTCCTTAATAATCTGTATACAATATGAAAATCACGGGCAAAAAATTCAAAGAACCAAAAAGTGCCGCGCGGCAAGCCGCGCCGTTCGAATCTAGTTACAGCACAAACGCAGTAGCACCGCCGCATACGGGGAGCCCGCGTCCACGCGCGTCCGCCGTACGCATGCGCGTGTCCCAGCTCGCGCGGACGCGTCGACGGCGAGCCCCTAAACCCGAGCAGCTACCAACTCCCGCACGCTACTCGTGCCGCGCGCCGCCCGCCCTGTTCAAACCCGGCTCCCTCATGGCGGCCGCGCTGCTGGCGCCGACGCAGCGGTACGCGGCTCATGGCGGCCGCGCTGCTGGCGCCGACGCAGCGGTACGCGGCGGGGGCCCTACTGGCGCTCGCACTCCGCCAGGCGCAGATCCACCAGTCCGTCCTCCTCGGCTCCTCCCCCTCCTCCTCCTCTGCCGACGGCGAGCGTGCTAGCAGCGCCAGCGACGGGAGCAGCAGCTCCGCCGGCAGCGGGGAGGACGCAGCGCTCTGGACGCACGACTCCCGCGGCCTCCTCCGCCTGGTGGAACAGGAAGTAACAAGCAGGAGGCCGCCACTTCTTCCTTGATTTCTCGGCACTAGCAGGTAGCCGTCAGTCCAATTCATCTCATCTCCTACAACAACCTCTTATCTCCTTATTTTCTGTTTCAGTGCTAGATTTGTTTTTCCTTCTCCTTAATCCTTTCCACAATCTGATTTCTACATAGTTTCAGGAGGTTCAGCTGGAGTTTGTTCTGCTTGAGGAGGTGCACACCGTTCAGAATCTGTAGATAAGACAACCAATCAACGGTAATAAGTTGGCTTCAATTAAATTTTCCCATGTGGGTGCTCCGACAAGCATTCATAAATTGTGTTTAACTGCTGCGTACTGGGTACAACGTGTACAGAAAATTCATCTATAGACTGATGTCACACAAATAATGAAATGGGTTATAAATACACCAGGTTTGTTTATATAGATGCAAATATTATTTGGATGCAAAAATTCCTGGTCATATACAATTGGGTGGTTATTGTGGTGTGCTCTCTGTCTTCCCCTCATCTTTAGTTTTCTTTTGTGACATGGCTTAAGCGACATTTAGTTGCTGCTGAATATAATTTTGTGATGGATCTGTGCACTTCATCAAAGTGTTTGTTGTCCTAGCGCTATAATTAGGCCAACTGAGAAATGACACCAATTAGTTTGTTGCTTAATATGTCGGCGAATATTTGGATTTGGTTAACCGGACAAACAAATAATTTTATTCAATTATGTCTAATTGTCCAGCAGCTTTAAAATACTAAACTGTGTGATGTATGTTTGTATTGAGTATATATAAAGGTTATTTGATTTCCGCTTATGGTATCCAATACCAATGGTGTTTATAAAATTTTGTCAGTACTATATTTTACCAATACATGGATGAAAAACATCCTATTATCAAAGAGCATGTTAGGAATTTGTCTATGAATGCAGATGAATTGTCTGCATCTCCATGGGATGGGAGCTCATAATTCAGAATGATTTACAGCTCTAGGGAGCAAGAATTTTATTTTTGTTGATAATGGAGATAATATTGACATCCTCATTTCGGTTGTAGATACTTAGCGGTACTAATATTTTGGCATATACAATTCCATAGTCTGAGCTTACTGTTTTATCATTTCCTTTTACTTATGCTCTTATCCGTCATTTCTACCCCCCCTAGAATTATAAAACGTGGAGTTTTCTATTTGTAGAATTGAAATATGACTTTTTAAAAGTAGCGTAGACTAGCACTTGCTTTGTACATGAAAATTAATCCGATCGAATTAATTACGGTGGAGATCCATAGTTACGTTTGCAGATGTTTATTATTATTTCACATGATTTGTTGGGTCAAACAAATATGACCCAGCCATTGATAGCAAATACAATTTTCACAATCTGATTGAAATTGGGACTCGATTTGTCTAAAGTAATTGGGATGTGATTGTATGCAACTGACAAGGCGAGGCGGCGTGCCATGGCGCACATGAACATGAGTGTGTCAATGATCTTTTAGTCGCTTTACTTTTGTTGATTGGATATAGGTTGCTACGGTACTGATATTTTCCTTTTTTTGGACAGTATGATTGAGATCATCGACAAGTACAATACACATTCTAAGTACCTGGGAATAGCAGACCAGCCTTCTCTTCACTTGAACATAATAATCACTTTATTCCCCTCAGTGATGCTAGACGTAAGGGGAAATTTAGGAGTCAAAATGTACAAGCTTATGGTGATTTAGTATATGGAGCATGATATGAAGGGTGTCATGGAGAATATGAAGCAGCCATACGCCCAAATTAATAATCACTTTATTCCCCTCAGTGACGCTAGACATATGGAGAAATTTGGGAGCCAAAATGTACAAGCTTATGGTGATTTAGTGCATGGAGCATGATCTCAAGCGTGTCCTGGAGAATATGAAGCAGCCACTCCTTCTGGCTACAAGGCACCAGAATTATTACGAGGAGCGAAGTAATACTCTACTGCTATTGTTGTGTGCTCCATGAGATGCATAATGCAGAGCTTCTGGCCAAAGAAACATTGTTCATGAAAAAAACTGAGTTTGAACACCTAGACAAGGTAATCCATTTGTCTTCAGTGGGATGTTCACGCGTTTAACACTGCAAATAGCTTCTGTGTTGTAGATAGCTATAACCATCCATAGTTTTTATTAGATGATATGTTCATGGTGAAGCTACTTTTCTTGTGCTCTCTCCATTCCTAAATATAAAATGTTTTAGCTATATTGAATGCGATGGTGGCTGTTTTATTATTTTACATGGCGAAAACTTCAAAATTTTCAGCAGCATCCAAATTTGAGCATTTCAAAAAACGAAAGAAAACATACTAACAGCTTCCCACTTTCACCAATTTTTGAAATTCAAACAAAATATAAACCAATATCTCCGAATATATCCGTTGGAAAAAATACGAGTAATATATCAAAACAATCAGAAAAATACATACAAACTACTTATGGTAGAGAATTTTTTTTTTTGGATTATTCAAATTTTGTCACCATTTGGAGGTAATTCAATTGCATATTTCTAATTTCAATTTAATATTGTCGCTGAAATACAAACATGTTTAAACATTTCAAACCACTAAATATTTAAATATTCTATAAAATATATAAAAAATGGTCACAAAAAAATGCTACCTATTCATAACAAAATAAAAACATGTTTGAACCTTCCAATTTGGCCAACATTTTGGTGAACAAAAAAATATAGTAAAAAAAAACTCACCAAGGACGTGGCGTGATGCCACGCCAAATTCAACTAGTCGTAAGTGGTAAAACTCAAATGAGTGAAACGCAAAATCACATTTATGATGACATCTCCACAAGGCCCACCATCACCTCCTGTCCCATGGCGGCGTCCCGAGGCTAGCATCTCGCCGGCGTCGCTCCACCTCGTATGTGTGGACATCAGCAGAGGCACTGCATTTTCTATGCTCAGTCGGGAACCTCGTCAGGAAACTCGCCGGAGCCGGAGCAGAGCGTGGAGAATTTGAACAAGGACTCCGACTTGATGTGCCACCGATTCCGCATGCGCGCGTCTAGTGGTAAGATTCGTGGTCTATCTCCGAGCCGGATCCTCGCGTGTGCTGCGGTAGGAACAATTTTTTTTTTTTTTTTGCTTGCAATAGCTAGAACCGCTGTGGCCGATATGCTTCTTTGGAGTGTCGTGTTTTTTTTGGGAAGGTCGGCCTTTCCCTAGTTTTGAGGTTATAAAAACCAGCAAATTGCTCGTGCGATTGTGCGAGGTGATTTTTATTGTTGACGGAGAGAGACGTACACTGTGATGGTTTGAGTTGTACGAATCAGTTAGTTTGTACTACAATGCATATGCATGATCAGAATTTGCGCATTGTAATTCGAAAGAGAGTATGATTGAAAATACCTAGTTATATTCCTCAAGCCAAGCTTCTTGATAACAAGCAACAATCCATTTATTTATCGTGTATGTACTATCTCTAAATACTAAAATGCTTCGAAAAATTCTGAAAAAAATTGGACATGAACATATTGAAGTATTCAACACTCGTGTAAAATTTCGACAGAAAATATCAAATTTTGCGCCCTGTGTAAAAAAGACAAATCTGTCTTTTTGAATAGTGGACTGTTCAGCTATTTTGTCTGTCAGATTTTTGTCTTTTTTGCACAGGGCGCAAAATTTGATATTTTCTGTCGAAAATTTACACGAGTGTTGCATACATGAATATGTTTCCGCATAAACAATTTCAGAATTTTTCGAAGCGTTTACAAATTTTAAAAAAATCGGAAAGGCAGCCGGGCTCATATGAGCCCGGGCACCGAATTGCATTTTCCCTATCTTCCCACCTTACTAACTTTCGTTTTACTTTCAATATTTGTAATTCTATATTTGCCAAAATCTCGAACCCAACAAATTCCTAGCTGTCGTTGTCCTCATGTTTTCGAGCCACCGCCACCCGAGTGATCTCTGACTGATACGGTCAACGCTGGAGGCCGTCGGCCGAGTGGTCCGATGAGGCGGCGGTGTGGAGATCGTGGGTGTAGTGCGGATGTATAGTTGACGCGGATCGCGGGTTAATTGTTCAGAACTTGGAAGGGCTAAAATGTAATAGGAGTGAACGCACAATAAAAAAAATTCAATAATGGACCCGTTCCATGATGATAAGGATTCAACCTCTAAAATAAGAATGATATATGTGTACACAAATTAAGATCATGTCTAGGAGCCTACAAAGGCGGCGACCTAGAGTTGGACCCTAGGTCGTCGTCGTCGCCCCATCAGCAACGTTTTTTGCCGTCTTCACCCGTGAATCGACAGGTCTCCGCCTCCTATAGTTGCCGCCCTAGTGATAGGAGGGGGTGGGTGATACGTACAAATGTATCTATAATTTTCATTGTTTCATGCTACTATAATATCATTGTTACGTATTTATAATAGATTTATATTACTTTTATAGTATTTAATTGGACTAGCCAACTAACCCAAAGCCAATTATTAGTTGTTGTTTTCTACATGAGTTTGATATTGTATTTTATCATCAGAAAATATCACGAAAAAAAACGAAAAAATACAACGAGGAATAACTTTCCGACGATGACCCGAGGAGCCAAATGGGGCAGCAAGGAGGACCACCAGGAGGCCATGCGGCCAGGGGCCCCAGCTGCTGTGGCACCTTGTGCGCCGCCTCTCGGCCCCCTGACGCCTATATATTCGTCCTCGGCCTAAAACGCCTGAGGCAAATCTCCGTTCGTCCAATTTCGATACAGAGCTGCCACTGTCACGAAAACCAATTTGGAACCCTGTTCCGGCACTCTACCAGATGAGGGAATCTTCGTTGGAGGCATCTACACCACCACTCACAACTCCATGATGATGCATAAGTAGCTAGATGGTTATCTCCCCTCCATGTTTTTTTAATACAAAGGTCTCGTGAGCTGCCAAACATGATCAGAATCCATATGATGTAATTGATATTAACTTTTGTGTTTGCAGGGATATGATGAATTGTGATATTATGATCAGATTGTACATTAATTTATATGATGCTTTTATTATCATGTTAATGTTTTATTTACGTTCTTACAAGCTCTCTGATTTATATGTTTGCTCTGGGCAAGTTTATGTATAAAACTTGAAGAGGGAGCGGGTGTTCGATAGTGGGTTCAGCCTCACTTTTTCTGTGCTCGGGGTGATAGAAACGTGTAAGGGGGTGGTGTGCTGTTGGTATTAAAGATAAACCAATGGTTTCTTTATCACATTTGGATGATAGTTTTAATGTTTATATTATGCATCATGCTTAAGATGATACTCTGATGTTCTCAATTTAAATCTAAGATATGCAAGCATTGAGGCATTCTCGAGGGTGAGTATTCCGCGGTACCGGTGTGCGCTCTATTTAATTTGGCATAATGCTTTCATGAATACTGTCATGAACTTTCTTTCTATTATAATTAACTAAATCTATTTCTGTCAATTGCCCAGTTGTGTAATTTGTTCACCCATAAGTGTCGTATTATTTATGGAGAGATACCACTAGTGAAACCATGACCCTGGGTTAACTTTTATATTAATTACAATCTTGTTCTTCACTGGCCCGTTTTATTATTATTTGTGTTTTGCTATATCTTCCACACTATACGTTTAATCTCTTATATTTGGTGAGACGGAAAACTTGACAACCTTCCTAAAATGCAGGGGACAAGGTGTTTTGTGCAGTTCCTACCTCAAACTTTGTTGAGTACTGTATTCCTACTGATTTGATAAAACTTGATTCTTCGATCCCTTCGTTCGTTTTGGTCCGTGACAAGGTCGGTTTCTCCAAACCTATGGATTGGTCGTGAAGGATTGCAAGCCTGTATTGTTTGGGGTGCGTCCCCAGCCGATGTTCTATCAACGATTATTTGATCTTGTTGTTCAGGGCGAGTGGTTATTATGGTTTTCAAAGCCTTGGTTGGTGAGGGCTTTTGCAGGTGTCCTAATTTTCTCTGCTTGTTCGGTGTATGTTTCGAGCTCCAACAGTTTTGGAACAATCATAGAAAGAAGACGGGCAAGATGAATTTTAGTATATATTTTATTTCTTGTACTGGTCTTGTTGCGTCGAGTTGTATCTCTTTGTATCATTTTTTTGCTTGATAAATATCAGATATAAGATGACTTCTGATGTCTTTTCTAAAAAAAAACAATAACATTTCGGTGATGGATTCCATCGTTAGTTTTTTTAAAACTTTTTTTTTGCTCATGTGGGCAGGGGCGGATCTAGAGAAATTAGAAGCAGGGTGCACACATGGTGCCACAGCACATAAAAGCTAGTTTTTGAGGGTGCACATGTGGTGAAAAAATATCATTTTACAAAGGATTTTGGATTTACCCGGGGGCCTGTGCACCCGGCTGGGTTGCCTTGGATCCGCCCCTGCATGTGGGTGATGGAGTCGGGTGGACCAATATCTTGTCCCTACTACAGATTCTTTAGCTATCGGTGTTTTCAGAAATCGTGATTCGGGATCATGCGGGACACATATGTACCATCATCAACTATCATGTCCGATTGCAGGTTTGAATTTTTTAGCGATCGTGATTCGTGGTAGAGACAAGATTGTATATTTGTATGTAACATCACCAACATCACACCAGGTATCAATTTTAGAAATCATCCCCAAATCCCTGCAAACACATATCCCCCTAAATTCCAATTTGACATTGATGTGATAAAACCATCAAAGGGCGAAAAAGCTATCTCCGGGGGTTATTAGTCCGGTTTTGTAAAATTTGGAGTGAAAATAATGTCAAATTGGAGATTAAGGTGATATTTGTCAAGGGGTGGATTTGAGGATGATTTCTACTCGCTCCGTTCCAAAAAGAATATCTTTTCTTTGTCTAAATTTTAATGTATCTCGACATTATTTTTAAAACGGAGGGAGTATATATTTTTCTATGGATTAATTATACTTTTCACCCTGCAATGTATCACATTGGACAGGATTCACCATAAACAATAAATTGGTCTGATTTCAACCCTGAAATGTATAAAACCGTCTAAATAACCCCTGCTAGTGGTTTTCGGCGAATTTGGGTGGTTTTGGGCAAAATGAGCGGTTTTGCTGGTGTTGACTAGCGATGATGTGGCGCCGCTGAGCCGGCGGACTTGGCGTCGACGGCCACCGCTCCAGCCTGAACTCCACGCAGTCCTTCCCCCAATGCTCTCCATCCTCCCGACAGAGTAGATGGGCAACAACATCGGCGGGCGGCGGAAGGGCGCCAAGATCATGCAGCTGGACGTCACGGCGTTCCGTGTGAAGCCGCCGGCGAACGCGAGCGGCGTGCTACAAGACCACCCGGGCTTCCAGCTCCTCGACTCGTAGCAGGTGAAGCTGCTAGGCGTCCGCGCGCGCCCGCTGGACCACGACGCGCCGCTCCGCCCGGGAGTCTACTTCCTCGTCGCTTTACCCAAGCCCACCGCGGCCCCGCGCAGGGCGTGGTCCGGCGCGCTCCACGTCGGCACGCGCGAGCGGCTCGAGTCGCTCATGCCCACCCGCCGCTCCACCTCTGATCTCTCCTCCCCCACCCCGGGGTCGCTCGTGCAGCAGCTCCGCATGCGCCTGCCCAAGGCGCAGCTCGCCAAGCTCATGGGCGAGAGCCGCGACGCGAACGAGGCCGCCGCCAAGATCATGCATCTCTGCGCGGCCGGGAGCAGCGCTGTGACGCCCGAGAGGTTCGCGCCGCGGACGCCCGAGCGGGGGACGATGTTCGTGCCGATGCCGGACTGGGGCACCGGCGTCGCGCTCCCGCACACGCCGGAGCGGAGCCTGCGGTTCGTGCCTGTATCGAGCCTTGCAAACTTTTTTCTTTCTGGTATCGATTACACGGGGTGTACAAGCATATATATAGGAGCTTTATTAGTAGTACAGAGTCAGACTCGGTGACTGAATCCTAGACCGGGCCGGACCAGGACATCGTGTTTAATGCTAACACTCCTGCGTCTCACCTTCGACAACATGTGCGGGCTCACCTTCGGCAAGGAAACCGAGACGTTGTCGACCGATTTATCGGAGAACCCCTTCGCCAACGCCTTCGACGAGGCCACCTTGGCGACCATGCAGAGGTTTATGTTCCCCAACTTCCTGTGGCGGATGAAGAAGGCACTGGGCATCGGCAGCGAGCAGCGCCTCCGCAAGAGCCTCGCCGTGGTGGACCAGTTCATGACCAAGACCATCGCAGCGCGCAAGGCGACGCCGTCGGACGACCTGTTGTCCCGGTTCATGAAGAAGCGTGACAGCAACGTCGGAGCGTTGGCTGTCGACGGCCAAGTCCGGCGGCTCAGCGGCGGCACGTCAGCGCCACGTCATCAGACGGCGCCACGTGAGCGCTCAGAGTCAACGCCATCATCTCTCAAAAAAAAAAGTCAACGCCATCAAAACCGCTCATTTTATCCAAAACCACCCAAATTCGTCGAAAACAGGGTTATTTAGACGGTTTTATACATTTCAGGGTTGAAATCAGACCAATTTATTGTTTAGGACGAATCCTGTCCGATGTGGTATATTTCAGAGTGAAAAGTATACTTAATCTTTTTTTTTCTATTAAAGAAAGGGAATGCGTTCTAGGCCTGCACTTTGGCCCATCGTTACCTTTCACTGGGCCTATTCGCAGTTTCACGGGTCCACCCAATAGGTCTCCTATCCTACCTTTCCACTCTTGCTCGCTCCATCTTCACACAGTTTACCCCGCCGGTCTCCTCGCCAGATCCAGCCATCACCATGGCGATCTCCCCCCACCACCTCCTTCCGCTCCTCCTCCTCGCCGCGGCCGCCGCTTCCGCCGGCCCCAGCGACCTGGTCGGAGAGATCGAGTCCCTGCGCTCCCGCTCCCCCTCCGGCGTGATCCACCTCACTGATACCTCCGTCACCCGCTTCCTCTCATCGTCGACGCGCCCCTACTCCGTCCTCCTCTTCTTCGACGCCACATCGCTCCACTCCAAGTCCGACCTGCACCTCCCCCAGCTCCGCCGCGAGTTCGCGCTCCTATCCGCCTCCTTCCAGGCCAACAACCCTGCCTCCTCCGACCTCTTCTTCGCCGACATCGAGTTCTCCGAGTCGCAGCACTCCTTCTCCCAGTTTGGCGTCAACTCCCTCCCTCATGTCCGCCTCATCCGCCCCGAGCACTCCCGCCTCGCCGACTCCGAGCAGATGGACCAGTCCCACTTCTCCCGCCTCGCCGACTCCATGGTCGAGTTCGTGGAGGCGCGCACTGGCCTCGAGGTCGGCCCCATCGTCCGCCCACCCCTCGTCTCCCGCAACCAGATGATCCTACTCGTCACCTTGTTCCTGATCTCCATCCCGTTCGGAATCAAGAGGATCTTACAAGGGGATACCCTGCTCCATGACCGCCGACTTTGGATGGCCGGGGCGGTGTTCGTTTACTTTTTCAGTGTGTCAGGGGGGATGTACGGGATCATCAGGCATACACCCATGTTCATCACTGACCGGGCAGATCCAAACAAGCTCGTCTTCTTCTACCAGGGTTCAGGGATGCAGCTCGGCGCAGAGGGGTTTGCGGTTGGGTCCTTATACACCCTCGTGGGGCTGATGATAGCTGTGGTGACACACTTGCTGGTGAAGGTGGAGAGCCTGCAGACGCAGCGATTTGCAATGCTGGCAGTCATGATAATCGGATGGTGGGCAGTTAGGAAAGTGATTTTTTTGGATAACTGGAAGACAGGGTATAGCATTCATACCTTCTGGCCTAGCAGCTGGAGGTAAAGTGCGGCGATCCTTTACTTTGGTTTCAGAGGTATGTAAGAATATCTCTCCTTTCCTTTGTACCTGGCATTTTGGTTGAAATTACTGGACTTTGAATATTGGACATGCGCAGTTACATTTTAGAAACTCATATATGGTTATGATTCTTGAAAAATGAGTCATATAATTTAGCAGTTCAGTTCTTCAGACAAAAAAAAGTGGACTCACTCATCATTGCATATGTGATTGCTGATTGAACTCAAACACTAAAGCCGAAGAACATCAAATATGTTAAGAAACACCTTCTGTTTTTCTAAGAGTTACTTTGGGGTGCATCCTTCAACTTTATCCCGTAATTCTAAAGATTAAAGTATGTTGTATTGGACTATTGTTCTATTATGGAGATTGCTATCTGAACACTCAGAGCCGAAAATGCTCATATGCTCCCTTGGTGGCCCACCGCATTTTATTTTAGAATATGTGCCAGTTGAACATTTTAAGGTATGGCCATTAATATTGCAAAATCTATCAAGTATCAACATCTACCACACCAAATTGATAATTCTAGGTTCATCATGAAATATACTTTCATATTGTACGCTTACTTTTATTTGAAGAAACATGTTCTCATAGCAAATAATGATCAAGTGTAACCTTTGAAGTCCATGTAAATTGTCAATGTCCAAAATGGACGTGTATTGTGACATGGAGGGAGTATTTTCCTTCTTTCTTTTATTACCTCCCTAGATATTGTGTTTCGGTACCAGCGTAAGCAGAAAAAATCGTTTTGGTAATTGGCATCTACTGGAACTATTATTTACATTACGTTGTGAACATATTATTCCATGCCACAAGGTGCTGTTTTTCCTCTAGGAAGCACGGATACTTGGATATGTATCCGACACACGATACAGGTATACCGCGATATGACAATTTTTCAAAAACGCAATACGGTAAAATTTTCATCTTCATAAATCACACGAGCAGCAGCGAGTAGTTGAGCTCCATTTCCAGAAGTTGCTGCCATTGTGCCCGAGCTCGAGCTCCCAATTGAAGCTCTGCTTGATGGGGTGTACTACCACCACTAGCCATCTCTGATCTGAATGGAGAAGGAAGAAATTCAGAGGTCTAATAAATGGTGGGTGGAGCCACTGAGGGAGAAGGCTGAAGGGGACTAGGAGATGGAGGAAGAAGACTCACCAGAAGCAGCAGGTGGCACCGCTGCAGTGGCAGACAAGTGGACGGCGCCGGTGTGCGCCTGTGACTGAGGCGAGGGTACGAGGTGTGAACGGGTGCCAGGCGGCTGGGGGGCGTATGTGCTTTTTGGGGAGGGGCGTTGTAGGGTTTCCTGTGTACCTACAAGATCCCATCAGTATCCCTCCCGTGTTGCTATCTTTTTTTTTTCAATTCGAAAGTCTGCAGATACGTACTGCATACGGCAGTATCCGATACTGGTAGGCCGGACAAAACATCGTATCCGCGCTTCCTAGGTTTTTCCTTCACTCCTGATATTTCATGTTTTGCTTTTAGAACCATTGGTCATCTTGAATAAGTTAGCCTGCAGTATCAGCTTTATGTTGGTTCTTTGCAGAAGGTCGTGAAGTTTCTCTGTTCTTTGGATGGTGTAATCTGCGATTGGTTCCCTTAGTTGAATTATGACTCATGCTCTTTCTAAAGAAAACTTTACGATTTAGACACTTTGATGACGGCTAATTCAGATTATATATACGTAGTCTTCTCACCTATGTTCATATGGCCACCAAAGTACTCTAAAGTAGTACGAGAAACATGATTCTTTTTTAATAAAAGTTGAAGAAAAAGATGATTCCAGCATATTCAAAATTTAATCGCTCTGGTTACAAACCAAATAGGACCATTTTAAGGAACCGGGTATCAGATATTGAACATAGAGGCCATCGTTGGAGTGCAGCGTTTTGGAGCTCGGTCTCCATGGAGCCCGTTTTTTGAAAAAAAAAAATCATAAAACACATTTCTAAGTTTCCAAAAATTCTTAAATAAATTCTAGATATAGACAATGATTATTTATAAAAGTGTGTAAAATATCAATCCGAAATATAATGTATTTTGGGCTGTGTAAAAATAAAAAAATTCTGGATCTGAGGTTGTGAACAGTATAGGATTCGAGAATTTTTCAGATTTGTCAGAATTTTTCATTTTTGTGTACATGTGAATTTAAGCTATTTCGGGTTGAAAATTTGCAGGACTATGAAATACGTCATTCTAAACATCCAGTATTTTTTGAGATATTTTTGAAACTAAAAATGTGGATTAAAAAAAATAAAAAAGGGCTACATGTAGCCCGAGCTCCAATGTGATTTTTCGCCAGCCAACGGATGAGAGAAAAAACTTACGGGACGTGCCAACCTTCTTGCACTCGGGATTCTTCATTGTCACGTTGGCACCGGGTTATTTATTTTTCCACAAAGAGTGTAGCAAATTCTTTTTATTCTTTTCACGAAGACGGCACAACAAAGTTTGGTAGCTTAGTTTTGCTAGGGAGAGCTACTCAGGGCGTGTTTGGTAGCCCGTATGGGCTTTCTGACCTCATACATGCCCACTCTATCTATGCTGAGTGGATACAGGTCTGTTTTAATTGATTTGTTTGGTAGCCCGTATGGGGTGAGCTGGGCCGAGTTAAGACAGTGTTTGGTTGCATGTACGAGCTGAGCTAGGCCAGACAGAAAATATAACGCAATCAGGTCCCTGAACGGAAAAAGGAAACGCAATCAGGTCCTGCCGCCATTGCCCACCTCCATCCCGGCCGGAAGTCGCGGAGCTCGGCGTCGGAGAAGGACCGGCGCGCCTCAGAACCGGTGCCTGATGCGGACGGGCCCGTCTCCTCCTGCTCCGACGCCGCCAGAACCGGCATGCGGCGAGGACGGGCTCGCATGCGGCGCTGGGATGTGGTCTCCGGGCGGCGCTGGGCGGCGGGGCGGTGCGATTCGGGGCGGGGCGACCGGAAGGGCGACGGGAGGAAGGAGCGAAGGGAAGAGAGAGAGGAAGGCGGGGGGAAATGGGGTGGCGGACGGGAGCGAGGCCGCGGTGGGGCTCACGCGTGGGAGCGAGGCGTCGGGACGAGTTCGACCGGGATGAGCTGAGAAGCTCGATTCGGGCTTCCCAACCGGGCAGTGCCCAGCGCCCTTTTCCGTATGAGGACGGCAGTGCCAACGTGAGCCGACCCGGGCTACCAAACAAGAAACAAGCGGATGAGCCAGGTTGAGGGAGAATATCTGAGGTCGGCCGACCTACCAAACACGCCCTCATTGTCTATTGGATTCTAATTCTTTATGGTAGTGGTGTCCCTGTCAAGAACGATTTCTCCCGTCAACAAAAAGAACTGATCAGTAAGGAAATTCTCCAAGTTATAAAAATATATTCAATCAAAATTTCCCCCTAGCATAGCGGTGCTTGCAGAGTAGAACTGAAAGACGCCGACGTCGCTGCTAATCGAGAAAATGTCAAACCGAGTATGTAGTACAGCAATAACAAGCTAGCGTGAATTGAGAAACATCAACCACAATGTGTTTAGCTCATTGGTATAGATTTCAGCTACTATCCCCTATATTCAATGGTCAAGGTGAATAGTACTCGAAAGATCCGGTGCAAGGTTAGATAAAATAATAGAGCCAGATAGTGTCCATCATGTTTAGGAGAAGATTTCGGGAAGAGAGGAGACGATCTTTGGGATGAGTGGCGGTTGTTAATATTGCAGGGATTTGAGATATATGGCAGAGCTTAATTAGTATGTCCAAATTTCATCACTTTTTTATTCCTCTCCCAAAAAACAATGATGACCATGATGCTAAGATTTCATGTATTGCATCAGATATAGATGGTTGCAATGCACATTTTAAGTCATAAGCTCAAATTTGAAGTCCATTATTTGAAGAAATAATTGATATGGGTTATAGAAAATATTTCGTTGTAGCACAAGGACATATTTAAAATTTAAAAACAAAATCGAAAATAGTATACTAATTAAAAACAAAGTAACAATGACGTATAAAAGAGTAGATAAAATAAAAAATAATTAAAGATTAAGACGAAAGGATGAACTTGGCATACTTTTCCAGGATGACTTTGCGGCAAAATTTAGGTGGTGCTAACTTTTTAAATCAAAAGTTAATTTTCCGCTCCCGTTGCAACGCACGGGCATGTTTGCTAGTATACTGATCATAAACCACATCAGAACAGTGAGACAACAAACTTGGATACTACTCCCTCCGTCCAAAAATAAGTGTCTCAAGTTTGACAAAAAGTAGATGTATCTATACATAAAACATGTCAGATACATCCACTTTTGAACAAATTTGAGACACTTATTTTTGGACGGAGGGAGTATCTGTTAAAATAGTTCAATTGTGTTAGTACTTCTGCATTAGTATATCTGCCTTTGCCTAGATTCATCTCATCTTCAATTGGCCCTTTTCCCTGGAATGTGAATATACCATGTGTCCAGCATTTGTTTAAAATATCTATGTTTTTTTTTCTAAATGTCTTGTAAGAGGAATAATTTGTTAGCTACAAGTTGAGGGTTTGGATTTGATGATATTATTATTGGTGACATGCATACGTCATTAGTGGACTAATCTTGAAAATTATTGGAAGTACTGTAATTTATTAGTGTTTACCAATAGACGGAAAAAATTAATTGTTAAAATGTATTTAGGCAGGCAAAAGTCTGAAAGACATTTACTGTTGTGCTGAACGGAGTACTCTGTGTATTCTCACTGTTGAGTAGTTTGCACTATTACTATTTATCTCTGTAATGGTGTTTAGCATATTATTGCATGGTTGGACCCGGAAGCATAACCTTTTGTGGCTTTGTGCTGTATATCGGTTATATATGGGTGTAACAGATATTTGTAATGGGGGTAGTCTTTCTGGTAGAAACTCTGGGATTCAGTAATCACCGTGACTTTGGTTTTAACCATAATTCTACTGATTTTGACTTCATTTGACTAGTCGAGATGTTCTTTCTATATTTAGTGAGATCATTTCACAAAGGCACATACATTTTACAAATAGATTAAATATGACATTAAATTGCTGGTGGATTCTGTAATTGTTACAAATGACATAATGAGGCAGATTTTAAAAACAAATCACCCCATTGCACCAGATTTTACAGCAGCAGTTGTCATTCGGATCTGGTTCAAATTGACATTTTTAGTTTCGCTGCTAAATGTGGTGCATCATGGTAATACTTTAAATCTGGCTTAACCTGTCATTTAAAGAAAAAAATCAAAAGTGGAATTCACTCTTAAAGTAATACAAAGGGTGAATGTGATATTATTTGGTATGCCCGAGTCACAGGCAAATTGCCTTAGCCAATGCATATTGTATGTAATGATATAGCTACTTGTTATTTTTCTTCACATCATCTAGTGTATTGACAGCCAGGGTAGATTATTTTTTAACTGAGATGACTGTTAAGTTATTTTCATACTGGTTTGCGCCCATGTTGGCACTATAATGTTGTTAGCTGTTTTATCAGGATCTTCTGAGGGCATATCCTACACTTGATATTCATTTTGATCAGTGACATTGTGGTTTACCTAGCGAAAGCTTGAACCAGAAAGAGTAGGATCCTGTGCATGAAGCGTGCTGGACTTTTATAAAACACTGGTCCGCTTTTAAGCATTAATTCAAAGCTAGTGAAAGTATCTCTTAAAGAGTGCTCTGGTCCGCTTTTATGTTACTCGAGTTCATACTTTAGTTCATACTGGATGTCACGTTGAGAATTCGAGTTCTAAACTGCAGTTAATATTACTTCAGATGTATTGTATGCTTTCCAGGCTAGAACTGCAGTGTCATTAAAAGAATGTATAGTTATTCAATTTTCGTACTATCTAGCAGTTTCTTTTTAAATCCAATGTTGTTATAAGAAAATATCTAATTGTCTGCTTGTTATCATTTCAGGATGCAGAGTCGTCCAGATTGACCATGCCGAGATGAGCATCATTTTGATTGTGACATCGTACCAAGTTTAAGATTTGAAATCTCTGATGATGTATTGTGGGATATAGAGAACCAGGACGTTATTATAGTTATGAAGAGGACTTAACTTGATCTTTTGCTTCAACAATGGTAAATCTTAGTTGATATCTGTTGGGCAGTAACACAGATTGAATAACGCAATCATTGATATTAGCGTTTTGTGCTTGCCTGGATTTATAATATTTTAGTCGTGTGTCATTTGCGTCGCGGCAGTCAAGTCTTTGGGATCAAGGTGAAAATATGTAGCTGGTTGAAATGATATCATATCTGCAATAACTCGTACATGAGGGGTGTGTATGTGTCTGTTAGCCGGAAAAAATGGACTCTACTGACGACATGTTACAGTCCCTCTTTGTTATCGACTGTATCGGACAAACCGTGGAGACTTTGCTTGCCTGCAACTGGAGCGGCAAAGAGGAGATAGTCAATCTGTTCCAAATTGCCTGCAGCTAGAGCGGCCAAGAGATACTCATTCCAGGACGTAACTCCATATTGAAATATTCAAAACATGTTTATATTCTGGAACGGTGTGGGTAGATAATTCGAAGGAGGAGTTGGGGAATGGTGAAGCCCGGACCGTGGTGAAAGGCCGCGTGACGATGGACAACTCGGTGAAGCGATGTGACACAATCCCCTTTGGCGGCTGTGTTGCACCAGAATCGATGAAACATACATACTCCGAGTGTCTTGATCAACTGAACCTTCGCCAACGTTGCCCTGCATTGGCTTTCGATCCAGGTCTCGCCTCGGTATGGCAACAGGCCCCACTCCTTATGGTTATGGACACCAGAACAAAGACGATCAACTTGGGGAGTTAATTGAAAACAGAAATCGCGTGAATAGCATGCGTGATGCTTTCGCGCTTGGACTTTGTCGTCACAGTAGCTCCATGCTTGATCTTCACACCCTAGGGGTTATCCGGGAAAGTTCGTAAACAAAGAAAGAAAGATCCTACTCTGTACATCATTTGGCATCCACAACAAGTCCTATATTTCCATGTCATGCAACGACATAACATCCTACCTACCGGCCGTTGAGTACTTGCGATGGCGGCAGATGATGGCCATAGCACTGTAGCAGGAGGCGTATTCAGTAGCAAACGATTATATATATAAAAAAAAAACAGAATTTGCTTTCTTAAATCACGTCATGGTTGATTGAGAAATTATAAACGAAGTCAGAGCTGGTAGGTAGTAACCTTGGCTCAATGGTTCGTTTTTATAATCTCCTATGCTAAAGCGATGTGTCTTCCCCGACCGAGTAGGCGGTAGCGAACGTTGTTCATGACCACGCCTTGATACAAGAATAATATTCTTCACCCGCTATACGACACTAGTGATGCTTAGGAAAATCCTCGTGTCATGTTTGATTAGCAGGATTTGCAAAATGCAGAAACACAAAAGGCGTAGGAATAAGATCTTATCGCATGTTGAATCCTATACAAACTGAAACACGGGAATATGCATTACAGGGAAAACATTCCGTATGCTATAGTTACCATAGAAATAAAGTAAACTTTGATGACACTGAACCAAATGATGTTTCTACGAAATTGCAATGGTCAAAGAAAATATGTATGTAAAAGCATATTCATTCCAAATCAGACGACGAAATGCACCGGAACACTCATGTTTACCATGCGTCCGAATACCAATATGGTAATCTTTGTCGATTACCAGAAAAACCTTATTAGATGATGCGCGCCGAGATGAATGAACGCTCATGCACGGGATGCGCCCGCACGAGTATTTGCCCGGCCGCGTCAGTGTCAGCGTTGGAGGCTTGCTCCCAGGGCCAGATCGGCGGCTTGTCTTGTCAGGGCAGGCGTGTGGCGGCGAATACGACCTCGTCCATCCTACCTACCATTAACATGGTCCAACCTCAACCACTCTACACGTCCAACGTTGTAGACCGCATCGCCTTGGTGTTTCTTCCCTTCCGTCGATCTCTGCCACGGCTAGCTCTTTATATAACCGCGGATGCTCTCTGTTCAACGGCAACCTAGCTACACTCTGCAATTCATCTGTTCCATTCCAGCCATGATTCTTGCAGTCACATTCATCCTCCTCCTGCTAGCCGCCTCCCAGGCCGCGGCCGGCCCTGCCGACGCGCCCGCCGCCTCCTGCTCCGGCACGCGTAGCTTTGCCGCCGATAGCCCATTCGCTAGCAACCTGGACCAGCTGATGTCCCTCCTGGAGACCAAGGCCCCGGCCATCGGTTTCGACATCGGCACGTCCGGCGGCGGCGACGAGCGCGTACACGGCCTGGCCCTCTGCCGCGGTGACGTCGCCAGGGCGACATGCGCCGAGTGCATCCGCTCCGCGAGAGCTCAGGCCCAGCGCCTCTGCTCGTCCAAGAAGGATGCGGTCGTCTGGCTCGACGCCTGCATGCTCCGGTACTCCGACGAGCCGTTCTTCGGCGAGGTTGACGGCGACCATAGCTCCGTCCAGCCGGGAACCGTCCTCCAGAGGGCTGAAAGATCGGTGGACTTCGACGAGGAGGTCGCCGGCATGATGAAGAAGCTCACCAGGACGGCGTATCTCTCGCCGCTGCTGTTCGCCGCCGGGGCCGCAGAGGCCATCGGCGGGACGCGGAGGCTGCACGGGCTGGCCCAGTGCACCAAGGACCTGTCCGGCGGGGACTGCAAGCTGTGCCTAGAAGCCGCCATTGCTAAACTAGCGGCGAGGGGATGTGCCAAGGACGGAGGGAAAGTGTTAGGTGGAAGCTGCAGCTTGAGATATGAGCTGTATCCCATTTTTGATTCCTAGGTATAGTACCTTCAGCAATTAATTTGTTGTTGTAAATTTGTAATTAAGGTGTCAGATTCTTATGTCTACATTGTCCATACAGATTCCCATGAAATCAAATATACAAAAAAATCAAATTATGTTAGTAAATAGGGTTGGAATTAACAATGATTTTTTGCTTTTATGTGTTGGCCATCAATATCTTTTCCGAAGAACCTCTGCAATTCATATAGAAGAAGAAAGTTGGCTCAGTGTACAAAGAAAAATCGGATACAAAAACCATACATTGTCTGGTTATGAGGAAAACTAGGCCGAAACCGACACAAGCGAGGGAACTCCGTCGCCCACACGACACTAGTTCACCAACACGAAAGCACACCCCGTTTCCGAAGCCGCCTGCTCCGACTTACACCATTTGGCACCAATGATGCACGAGAGTCAAACCGCTGCATGACCCGACCGTCTCGTCGCCTCGGCTACCCAGGCGACCTCTCGCGGACCTCGAACGTCGAGGTGAATAAGGGGTTGCTGCCCCGACGTAGCAATTAGATCGACCGAAGCCAAACCGTCTGTCGGGTCGATGAAATCGTTGCCCGCACAACACCAGGTCACCACCCAAACCATGCAATGCCATAGCCATGCCCATTAGGATCGTCGATGCATAGTAGATCGACGTGGCCACCCGATATTCGCATACCCTGACCACATAGCCAACCTGGCCAGCGGTCGAGAACCCGTCACACCACAGGGCTAAAAACTCCAAAGTGATTCTCTGATGGCTACGATGGTGCCAAAAATTCGCTTGATGTCGAACGTTGGAAATCACCCCAAGAGGAAGGTGGAGCACAACAGTAAATTTCCCTCAGTGAAGAACTAAGTTTATCGAATCAGTAGAAGTGCGATACGTCACAGAGTTTTGTGTAGTACCTACACACAACACACAAAACAAACTTGCTCCCAACGTTTCAGAAAGTTTGCTAGACTTTCTTTCGCGCTAAACACAAAGGACTAAACATATTGTGTGGGAAATAAATGAAAAAATAAATAGTAACAAAAGACATCGAAGAACAAGTTGTAATCAATGTAAAGAAAATGACCGGGGACCATAGTTTCACTAGTGGTATCTCTCCAAAGATAATAAATATTATTGGGTAAACAAATTACAGCTAGACAATTGACAAAATTATGATCATGACATTATAAGAGAATGAACAAGGTCAATATCCATATAATTTTCACGCCAAACATAAATATACCGCGCATCGGCACTGCATCTATAACTTATACTCCAATTCGAGTGCGCTTCTATGCCTGCCACTCTGGGTATTAAGTTGAAAACACAAAATATCGCCTTAAGCACTGTACATGATGTAATCAACATTCATAACACAGAGAAATAAACACTATAATGTGTATCCTTAATAGCAACAACACATGCTTGCCCTTAGTTGTTACTGTCACGTAAGCCCAGGGATGAAAGAGACAAGAACCTACTATCGAGCACATACTCTCTCTTGGAGATCTAAACAATTTAGTTGGCTAGAGTAACCACATAGATCAGAGAGCATGTAAGAACGTAAATAAAGCAATCTCATAATAAAGATAGCATGCACAATCTGATCATAGCATCATAATTCAACATATCCCAGCAAACACAATAATAGAGGCAATTACACCGTATGGGTCTCGATCATGTTAGGCAGCTCACGAGACCATTATATTGATGAACAAGGAGGAAGAAAACCATCTAACTACTGCTATGGACTCGCAATCTAAAGTGGAACTGCTCACGCATCGTTATGGAGCTAGCAAAGTTGGTGTAGATGCCTCCGACGACCATTCCCCCTCTGGCGGAGTGCCGGAACATGGTTTCAGATTGGTTTCCACGATGTTGGCGGATCAGTATCGAAATAAGGGACAAGGGGATCTGTCCAGAGTATTTTTTGCGTCGAGGGGTTTATATAGGCGTTGGGGTCGTCGAAAGGCGGTGGTTAGGAGGCCACATGGGTGGTGCCCGCGCCCCAGGATGGACCACAGGTGGGACCCGCATGGCCACCTGGTGGCCCTCCTGGTGAAAGAGCACGGTTGTACCCATGTGTGGTTTTGGTAATTAGTGACAATCACTATGGACTAATGTAATGTGTACATTGAGTTGTATTTGTAGGATTAGTCCATAGGCAATACTTGAACTCCATATGTTGGATTCAAGGCTAAAAGAAGAAGATGATATGTTGATCAAGGCTAAGTGGTACTGGATTCAAATTGATCAACACACAAGGTATCTCTCCATGAGCATGCATCAAAAGGAAGATCCCATGTAGCTCATGGAGGATGGCGTCAAGTGGTGATCGTCTTCAAGGGGTGAGGTGCAAGTTTAAGATGTTCATCATGAAGATATCACATGCTTGAAGCTTTCCACCCATTTTAAGATAATGGAATAGTGAAGATATACGAAGAAGTGTCTCTCCCATATTGGTGTATGTGGGAGCAATATGTGAGTCTTCACCGAGCGGAGCACAATCAAGAATGGTGGTCCAACTTGAGACGTGCGGGATCATCATCATCTATCTCAAGTGGATTATGTGAAAGTCAAAGGTATGACCTTGATAGATTCTCTATTTTGCGGTCTCATGATGTTAGCTGACAGACTGGATTATAGGATAGATAACCGTACTATCAAGAGGGGCTCCCGAGCAAATATCTTGATCATATTGTTCGTAGTGAGTTCAAATCTTGGCATGCTTGGCATCATATTTCTTGGTTCTTATTTGTCTCTTATCCATGTGAGGTTTTGAACTTGTTACGATCTTCAAGACAAGCTCAAGTTCCTCAAAAATGGATTTTGTATGAAAAACATGTTGGTTTTTTTATATTGAAGGTTTGTCGGGTATTCTTTTATAGAGAGGACTAACCTCTCCCTATTTGGCTTTTAACTTCCTTTGTTGGTTTTTGGTGTTTCTCTTGAAGAACTAGGTCTTGTTGTTAGCTTAAAAAAAACCTCAAGATCATCAAAAACGGAGTCCAGATGTGAGAGTTATGCCCGTTTTGTTTTGATGTTTCTGCAGTTTTCTGTGGGGGGGGGAGTTCCGGACCCGAGGCCGGAAGTTCAGGCCCCTAGATATTTTCCTAGGAAATATCGGGCCTACGAGGGGATCCCCAAGTGCATACTAGGCGCCCAGGTCATTCCGGGGTAAGTCCCAAAACTTCCGGCCCTCGCAGGAAAAACCTTCCCAACAGTTGGATTTGTTGGACATCTATTAAGGGGTCTTCTTTCCCAATGGTTCCCAAGTTCTAGAGCTTCTCTCACTCCTCCACTATTGACCTCCAAAGATTTGATTTCTCTCAATCCCTCCAATGATTCTTGCTCCTTTTTGAGGTAAAGAGAGAGGAAATCTAGATCTATAATTTCACCAATCAATCTCTCCTCTTAGTGAGAGGAACCTATCGGATTTAGATCTTGGGATTAATTTGTTGATTTCCTTGTTCTTTCTCTCTTATTCCTCCATAGCATTTGTTGCTTTGGTGGAATGAAGGACTTTAACCACTTTGTGTGTTCTTTTCATTGCATTAGGTGCATCGGTTTGAGTTATCCATGGTTATACGTGAAAGTAAAGTTTGAGAAGCTGATGATCGGTGATGGTAGCGTTGGGTTGTGCCCCAAGCGAAGGCGTGGATGTAGTAAGTAGCAATTTTCCCTCATTAACGAAAAAAGGTTTATCGAACCAGTTGGACTTTGAAATCAACAATAAAGTGAATGTTGAAGATCTCTGGTGCTTAATCTTCAACAGACGTGGACCTGCACACACTCAACCAATTACTTTGCCCCCAACGGCGGAAAGGTTGTCAATCTTTCCGGTCTTGCAGAAAACAAAGCGGTTAATTGTATAGTGAAATAGATGAAAATATGAAAGTGGACCAGAGGAGTAATGATGAAGAAAAGTGATGAATAAAGGTTGCAATCAATGTAAAAAGATGGACCGGGGGCCATGGGTTCACTAGTGGAGTCTCTCAAGTAAATAAAACACTCATATGATGGGTAAACAAATTACAGCTAGGCAATTGACAAGATTATAACACAAACTTAATCTAGCTATGACATAGAGAACATGATAATATTTATGTAGGCATCACGACAATGAACAAAGACCGTTGAGTCTAACTGCATCTTTGTCTAAAAAATCCACTGTGGGATCACTATCCAGCCTGTCACCCAACGGTATTAAGTTAGAAGCAACAGACATTTGCATTAAGTAAAGCGCATGAAGTAAGAAAGACTAATATCAAAAGAGACATTAACACCACTGTTTTACCCTTAGTAGCAATAGCACACCCTCGCCCTTAGACGTGGGACCGCTATCCAGGTTGTCACTCAACGGTATTAAGTTGCAAGCAACGGACATTTGCATTAAGTAAAGCGCATGAAGTAAGCAATACTAATATGAAATTAACACCGTTGTTTTACCCTTAGTAGCAACAGCACACCCGCGCCCTTAGAAGTTTCTGTCACTCGTGCCCAAGAACAAAAGGGGGCATGAACCCACTATCTAGCATAAATACTCCTTCTTGGATATACACACAATCACTTGGCCAAAGTAACTACGCACATCGGAGAGCATGCAAGAACATAAATCAACATATAAGAATCATGCACAATCTGATCATAACTTCATAATCCATCAAATCCCAGCAAACACATCACATAGCATTACAATAATCGATCTTAATCATGTTAGGCAGCTCACAAGATCATAATACATGAAGCACAAGGGAGAGAGACTAACATCGAGCTACTGCCATGGACCCGTAGTCCAAGGTGGGACTACTCACAAATCATCCCGGAGGAAGGCATGGCGATGAAGAGCCCTCCGGGATCGATCTCCCCTCCGGCAGGGTGCCGGGATCAGCTTCAGAATCACCCCCGAACTAGGGTTTATGGTGGCGGCGCCTCGGGGTGACCTCTTTGGAAAATAATGGCCGCCTCGACATTTTTGGGATTAATCTGATTTTATAGGCGTCGGAGGGGGCCAAGGGGACCCACCAGGAGCAGGCGCGGGTCCCACCCGCCGCCCTAGGGCAGGCCGCGGCTGGGGCTCGTCCCTGCCCTGTGGGTGGCCCCCGGGGCCGCACTCTGGACTGAAACTCCGTCTTGGAGAATAAAAAATCCTCGTAAATTTTCAGCGCATTCCGAGAATATTTCATGTGTTAAGTTTCTGAAACGAAAAGACAGCAAAAACAGGAAACTGGCACTAGGCATCTTGTCAATAGGTTAGTCCGACAAAATGTATAAAAATGATGTAATAAGATAGTAGAAACATGTGACAACATCACAAAACTAGCATGGATCAATCAAAAATTATAGATACGTTTGACACGTATCAGCATCCCCAAGCTTAACTCCTACTCGTCCTCGAGTAGGTAAGTGATAACAAAATAATTTTTGATGAGACATGCAACCAACACAATCTTGATCAAGATAGTATGCAGAGCATAGGACGTGAATGAAGTGATACAAAACAATTGTCTATAGTTGATAGCAAGAAAACAATGAATAACCAAGTTGAATCATTAAAGCAAAAATCTTTCATAAATAGTACGTTAAAGACATGAAAGCAATGTGACCCACATATTTGACTAATTCTCAAAGGTAATGGTTCCACGACAAAAGTGTTTGAGAATCAACACAAAGGAAGATGTAAGTATTAGCAAAAATCTTCAACTTCCAATGGCTTATCTTATAGATAAAGTCAATATAAAGATTCATGTTTAATCTGACGATGCAATATGATCAATGATACCCAGGGTAAATGATGTATGTTTGCTTTGGTGGAGATAGAAGGAAAAGGAAAACTGACTCAACATTTAAAAGTAAAAGAAATGCCCTTCGCAGAGGGAAGCAGGGATTAGTCATGTGCTAGAGCTTTTTAATTTTAAAAAACAGAGATAAAAGCAATTTTGAGAGATGCATAATTCCATCAATGATTCCATAGCTCAGAAGCTCATTAGTCCCCTATGTCAAGCAAGGTCTTTAGAGTTGTGAGAGCGGCTGGTTTTAGAGGAATGAGTACATTCCTCTTTCTCCTTTGTTTCACCACTAACCAATGTTTGAGTTGATTTCTCAGATTTTCATTGTGCGGAGGAGAATGGTGAGTTATATTTATATTTTGCTTAAGCCGCTCTCGGATTGATTCAAGTGAGGACGTAAACCATCAACAACAGGTGAAATAGAGGGGGAAAAAAGAAAAACCTTGCTCGACATAAGCTATAACGAACCCCCTCCTTACTTCCTCATGAGCTTGAAAATAGAGGCACCAAAACGAGAATAATTTGAAGGTTTTAAAGGTAGCACATGACAAATTTACTTGGAATGGCAGGAAATACCATGCATAGGTAGATATGGTGGACTCAGCTGGCAAGATAGTTTGGCTGTCGGGGATGTAACCCCGGGTACCCAGAGTTGATGGTTTATATTGATATAGGAAGAGCCAGTAAATAAACAAACGATAAAGAAAAAGCATAAAAAGCCAGCCTGGGCCGACATTGAAGTGGCCCAGGCCGGCATACCAGCTCACTATGTCGGTTGGGCCGACATAAGCCCACCTCGGCTGCTCCTCAAGCCGGCCAGCATCCCGAATCTCGGGTGGACCGAATCATACCAGCCGACATCCCCATGCCGGCATCCGCCACCGTCTCCCGGGTGGGCCGAGTCACCCCGCCCCGGCGTCGGGGCCGACATCTTCAGCCATCTGGCCAGCCCACCCCGGCATCCGCCTCACTCCGGCTCCTGCGCAACTTGGCACCGGCCCATCCGACATATCAGCTCTGGGTCGTCGCACCCTTGCCGAGCTAGCGATGCCGGCACGCTGGGAAACTCCTCGATCGATCGCCCCCGGGACGGAATCTCTCCAGGCCGGCTCGTGCTTATGCCGGAAGCACTCTCCCGGATCGGACCATCTAGGCCATTTATCCGGCCGAGCCGGCACCAGGCCTTTAGGCCGGATCACCCCGTAATTCTTCCAGCGCTACCAGGCCGGATCGATGCCATTGATGGGAGGCCGGCATCCGCGCTCCCCGGTCGGATCAACCTTGTCGAGCTCCACACCTCGGTCACCCCAGGACGCGTCCATATGTCGGTCTTGGGATGCCCCTGGCTCAGACCGGCATAGGCTCCCTCGACGAGTACCAGTGCCAGCTACCACCTCCCAGGAGATAAGAGCAAAGGACAAGATGACAAAGACCAGGACGCAGGCAACGTGGCTACAGTGTGCACCATGACGCGCCAGCAGTATGGATAAGACCCCAGTAGTCATCTCACCAACAGTGTTGCACTGTGCTGTGCATAGTGTTCTGTGGGGCACACCTTGTCCCCTGGGATCCCTTTATAAGGAGCACCAGGGGATCATCCATGGCAGAGGGGAGGGAGCTGATTTCTCTCCCAGGAGAGAGAGTTGCACTCCTCGAGCTTAGCTCATAGTGCTAGTGCTAGGGCCATTTCTTCAGTTCACAGCTTTAGTTCTTACATGCTTAGACATACAGCTCAAGGAGCATCCTTGTAACCCGGATTGTGACCTATATACACTCAGACAAGCAGGAGTAGGGGTTTTACCTCCTCACGAGGGCCATGAACCTAGGTAAATCGCGTGTGTGTTTGTGTTCTTTGTGTGCATAATCCTGCGCATAATCCCTCCCCGGTGCCAACAGCGTCCATCGGCCCCAACTCAAGCCATCCTATGGCATCTGTCTGTTCACCACGATGACAGTTGGCGCCCACCGTGGGGCTAGCAGCGGCGCTGGCTGGAGTTTCCAGCCGGACGGGACCTTTTTCATCAATGCGGGGACTCGACATCACCATTACCCCCCCCCGCGCTCTAGCCTGCCACCGTTAGCAAAGGCTAGCGTAGCCTTCACCGATGATCGTCATCAACAAATCCCGGCTCACTCATGCCTTCGCGCAATCAGCATCAACAATGTGACGTAAGTGTTTACCGTGGGTATACTAGTGCAGTGCACAAGAGGATAACCTCAAAAAGTACTCGGGGACTGCCCCATCCTATCTTGCTTTAATGTTTTCCCCGGGAGCGAGATGTCTTGACCCGGGGACTGGTCGGCCAGTCAGTTTTATGTTTTCTCCTAGATAAGAAAAGTAACTCGGGGACTCGGTGGAGATCGAGTCTGCATCTTCATGCATAGTTTTGCTGCTAGGGTTAATCTCTGTCATATGCTAAAAGTTATTTTCATCTGTCACTAGAATTGTTGTTAAGTTTAAGTACTCATTATAAATATGCTTGGACTAATATTGTATGGTGGTATCGGTGTTACCGAGTGAGAATTCATCACCAATATCATGGCATTATCGGTATTCCCAAATCGCTGTTTATTTCGGCTTGCCAAAGTATCACGACATCATCCCATATCTCGGATCACCGTTTGTTTCGGTTTGCCAAAATATCACGGCATCTCTCTCGTATCATCAAGTATCTCATGATTGATGTATTTACCCGTTTAACCGACTAACATGGTTCTTCAGTTATCTCAGTTTGCCAGAGTATCATAGCATCGCTATCCCGGTTCAGTGAGTCGAAGAGTATTCCGACTCACTGAGCATAATGTGTTAAGTGATATTTCAAACCGGCATAAGGCAAGTGCCCATGATGGCAAAATGCCAGTTCAGCCAATAACGGCTATATGTTGGTTTAGCTAAGGCTACCAACATATCTTTGCGGTAAAAACCGACATATGAGACATTGCCCAAGCAGGCTATATGTCGGTCCAGCTCATGCTGTTGACATCCGACTTCGGTAAAACGCCCAGAGTGGCTAAAAATCGACATATGAGATATGTCCAAGCAGGCAATATGTCAATCCAGCTCATGCTGTTGACATCCGACTTCGGTAAACGCCCAGAGTGGCTAAAAACCGACGTATGACAGCGCCTAGGTAGGCATTATGTCAAACTTGCCAATGTCGGCAAGGACATCAGTATATGACAGTGCCCATGCAGGCAATATGTCGAGCATGCGCGTGTTGGCGATTTAAAAAATGATGGTGCCCATGCAGGTAGGGTATTGTTTACATGGAGATTGTAATATCACTGTTTGATTTTGAAAGTCTGTGCGCGACTCTGCGAGTCCCCCACAGCCTCGGGGACTAGTGTCGGGGATGCAACCCCGGGTACCCCAGAGTTGATGGTTTATATTGATATAATAGAAGGAAGAGCCAGTAAATAAACAAACGATAAAGAAAAAGCATAAAAAGCCAGCCTGGGCTGACATTGGAGTGGCCCAGGCCGGCATACCAGCTCACTATGTCGGTTGGGCCGACATAAGCCCACCTCGGCTACTCCTCAAGCCGGCCAGCATCCCGAATCCCGGGTGGACCGAATCATACCAGCCGACATCACCATGCCGGCATCCACCACCGTCTCCCGGGTGGGCCGAGTCACCCCGCCCCGGCGTCTCAAGCCGCTAGGCCGACATCTTCAGCCATCTGGCCGGCCCACCCCGGCATCCGCCTCACTCCGGCTCCTGCGCAACTCGGCACCGGCCCATCCAGCATATCAGCTCTGGGTCGTCGCACCCTTGTCGAGCTAGCGAAGCCGGCACGCTGGGAAACTCCTCGATCGATCGCCCTCGGGACGGAATCTCGCCAGGCCGGCTCATGCTTATGCCGGCAGCACTCTCCCGGATCAGCCCATCTAGGCCATTTATCCGGCCGAGCCGGCACCAGGCCTTTAGGCCGGATCACCCCGTAATTCTTCCAGCGCTACCAGGCCGGATCGATGCCATTGATGGGAGGCTGGCATCCGCGCTCCCCGGTCGGATCAACCTTGCCGAGCTCCACACCTCGGTCACTCCCAGGACACGTCCATATGTCGGTCTTGGGACGCCCCTGGCTCAGACCGGCATAGGCTCCCTCGACGAGTACCAGTGCCAGCTACCACCTCCCAGGAGATAAGAGCAAAGGACAAGATGACGAAGACCAGGACGTAGGCAACATGGCTACAGTGTGCACCATGACGCGCTAGTAGTCATCTCACCAACAGTGTTGCACTGTGCTGTGCATAGTGTTCTGTGGGGCATACCTTGTCCCCTGGGCTCCCTTTATAAGGAGCACCAGGGGGATCATCCATGGCAGAGGGGCGGGAGCTGATTTCTCTCCCAGGAGAGAGAGTTGCACTCCTCGAGCTTAGCTCATAGTGCTAGTGCTAGGGCCATTTCTTCAGTTCACAACTTTAGTTCTTACATGCTTAGACATACAGCTCAAGGAGCATCCTTGTAACCCGGATTGTGACCTATATACACTCAGACAAGCAGGAGTAGGGGTTTTACCTCCTCACGAGGGCCATGAACCTAGGTAAATCGCGTGTGTGTTTGTGTTCTTTGTGTGCATAATCCTGCGCATAATCCCTCCCCGGTGCCAACAGCGTCCATCGGCCCCAACTCAAGCCATCCTATGGCATCTGTCTATTCACCACGACGACATTGGCTTTGGGATTTGGATGCACGAGTGAAAATCACACTCAGTATGGAGTTTTTTTTGGCTTAGCAAATATGGTATTTGAAGCAAACATCCAATATTAACCGGTAACAGAGTAACATAAGACATCAGTCAATCATAACCATAAACCCTCCACATTGTCTCCCTTGTTGACCAAACAGTTCTTTTGATGGAAAGATTAGCTTTATGAATTAACAACTACGAAACACCACACAGTTTCAAGGTTTTAACTGTATTTCTTTACTAATAAATTTCCACTCAAAATAACCAGCAAGTTTAAACATTCATCTTAATATCTCAAAAAAATTGAGAAGCATCAAGTATCCACACAATGATCTACAAAACTATGCAGGCTTTCATTTCATTCCAATATCACATGGATAGCATTTTGTCACTTTGACAATTAAAGCAATTTATCAATAACAACTCTCCAACAAGTATAAGTTAAGTACAAGAGAGTTTAACATAAAAAACTAGCAGCTCTAAACAAGATAAAAACTAAAAGCGAGAGCTTACTAGCAAAAAAACAGTAGCTAAGAATACTCAACAAGATATAAACGAAGTAAAGGAGTATTCAAATGAAAAAGTGGAGCGTGCCTCTCTCCCACACATATAAAGGTAGGATCTAACAAGGATATGACCAGCAAACAAAAAAAAAACTGAAGGCAAAAGGACGCTCCAAGCATAGCACATAATATGTAAAGTGATAAAAACGTAGTTCAACGAAGACGACCTTATGATAGTCGATGAAGAGGAGGGGATGCCTTGGGCATCCCCAAGCTTAGACGCTTGATGGTTCTTGATATTCAGAGGGGGTGCCATGGGGGCATCCCCAAGGTTGAGCTCTGATCCGTCTTCAATTTCTTCATTATCCTCTCCGTTCGAACTTAAAAACTCGCTTCACACAAAACTTCTCATAAACTGATTAGAGGGTTAGTGCTCATAAATTATAATGCACATGTGTTCAACTCAAGACAAATTGCAAAAAACTTTATTGGGCATTAGCTACTATTTACTAAGCCTCAATATGACACTCCACCTCTAGAGTATCACATTTAACGATAGTAAAAGAGACGAATACCAAATAAAAGCAGAATCTGTCAAAAACTGAACAGTCTGTAAAGATCGATTTTTTCAAGGCACTTCTGTAGCTCAAATCAGAAAACTCAAAACTAATGAAAGATAGATAAAAGTTTCAGGCTTGCTGTCTGAAAATATCAGAAAAATATAAAATTGAGGGATTTTTCGAGATTTTCTGCAACAGGCACATAGAATCTGTTTCTGGACAGGAAAATAATAGCTCGCACTTTCAATGCATTAGAGGCTAAACTTGACACAAAAAAACCAAAACAAAAAGATGCAATGAAGTTGCTACAGAGGCAACAACTCCATGACTCAAGAAAAGCAAAAACAAACTGAAAGTAAAAGATGGGTTGTGTCCCAACAAGTTTTCTTTAACGCCTTTTAGCTAGGCGCAATGCCAAATATCAAGTCTTTTCAAAATCAAGGGCATCGTCCTTCTTATCAAGTTCATGGATTGTGAAACTCGAAGGAGGACTTTTAATAGACTCATTAACAGCAATACCTTGTGAAATAAAAAATTTAACCTTACCATACGGGGCAGCTCCCAGCAAGCCCTTGAATACTTGGTCCTCTTTAACCATTTTTACTTCTTCATTGCCTACAAAAGATGCATCAACTTTAGTAGTATTCTTTGGCACAAAGATAAATTTCGGTCCTTTAACTATGGGAGTTACTTCCTTCTTAGGTTTAAGTGAAGAAAAGGTAGCTCCCAAGTTATCAAAAGTCTCTTCTAGCTTACCTATCCCTTCGGGATGATATTTAGGGTAATGGAGTGTTTTAACCTTTTTAGTAGCATTCCTTATGTATCCATTAACCCTATTAAAGTTGTTATCAATCTTCTTATCCATATCATTTATCTTACTTATGCTTGGCATATTACTTTCTATTGCTTCCAACTTTTTCATAATGTCTTCTAAGGTAATTTTCTTAGTATCATCAATAGGAGGATTTCCAAATAAATTTCCTATAGCATTGAGAGCTTCCGAAGCACTAGCACCTAAGAAGTTTCCACCTGTTATGGTGTCCAAAACAAACTTATACCAACATGTGATACCAATATAAAATTTTCTTAGAAGGACAGTAGCTACTTGCTTTTTAGTGGATCTACGATGAGCATCTTTAATTCTATACCAAGCATCTTTCAAACCTTCCCCACCTCTTTGTTTGAAGGTGAGGACTTTGGACTCGGGTGTTTCAACAGGAGGCAAAGAGCTAGACATAACGACAAAGCAAAATAACAAGACAGAAATAAAGGCTACACTAATTTTTTTGGGTTTTAAAATTTTGCAACAAGAAAAATAAACTAAACAAGAAATGAAGCAAGCAAGACAAAAACAAAGTAAAGTGATTGAGAGTATGAGACTCCCCTTGGTGTAGCTCCAAAGTCCCCGGCAACGGCGCTAGAAAACTGCTTGATGATCAGTGATGGTAGCGTTGGATTGTGCCCCAAGCGAAGGCGTGGATGTAGTAAGTAGCAGTTTTGCCTCGTTAACGAACCGAGGTTTATCGAACTAGTAGGACTTTTAAATCAACAACAAAGTGAATGTTGAAGATCTCTGGCGCTTAATCTTCAACAGACGTGGACCTGCACACACTCAACCAATTACTTTGCCCCCAACGGCGGAAAGGTTGTCAATCTTTCTGGTCTCGTAGAAAAACAAAGCGGTTAATTGTATAGTGAAATAGATGAAAATATGAAAGTGGACCAGAGGAGTAATGATGATGAAAAGTGATGAATAAAGGTTGCAATCAATGTAAAAAGATGGACCGGGGGACATGGGTTCACTAGTGGAGTCTCTCAAGTAAATAAAACACTCGTATGATGGGTAAACAAATTACAGCTAGGCAATTGACAAGATTATAACACAAACTTAATCTAGCTATGACATAGAGAACATGATAATATTTATGTAGGCGTCACGACAATGAACAAAGACCGTTGAGTCTAACTGCATCTTTGTCTAAAAAATCCACTGTGGGATCACTATCCAGCCTGTCACCCAACGGTATTAAGTTAGAAGCAACAGACATTTGCATTAAGTAAAGCGCATGAAGTAAGCAAGACTAATATCAAAAGAGACATTAACACCACTGTTTTACCCTTAGTAGCAACAGCAGACCCTCGCCCTTAGCCGTTTCTGTCACTCGTGCCCAGGAACAAAAGGGGGCATGAACCCACTATCTAGCATAAATACTCCCTCTTGGAGATACACACAATCACTTGGCCAAAGTAACTACGCACATCGGAGAGCATGCAAGAACATAAATCAACATATAAGAATCATGCACAATCTGATCATAACTTCATAATCCATCGGATCCCAGCAAACACATCACATAGCATTACAATAATCGATCTTGATCATGTTAGGTAGCTCACAAGATCATAATACATGAAGCACAAGGGAGAGAGACTACCATCTAGCTACTGCCATGGACCCGTAGTCCAAGGTGGGACTACTCACAAATCATCCCGGAGGAAGGCATGGCGATGAGGAGCCCTCCGGGATCAATCTCCCCTCCGGCAGGGTGCTGGAATCAGCTTTAGAATCACCCCCGAACTAGGGTTTATGGTGGCGGTGTCTCGGGGTGACTTCTCTGGAAAATAATGGCCGCCTCGACGTTTTTGGGATTAATCTGATTTTATAGGCGTCGGAGGGGGCCGAGGGGACCCACCAGGAGCAGGGGCGGGTCCCACCCGCCGCCCTAGGGCAGGCCGCGGCAGGGGGGTCATCCCTGCCCTGTGGGTGCCCCCCAGGGCTGCCCTCTGGACTAAAACTCCGTCTTGGCGAATAAAAAACCCTCGTAAATTTTCAGCGCATTCCGAGAATATTTCCTGTGGTAAGTTTCTGAAACGAAAAGACAGCAAAAACAGGAAACTGGCACTAGGCATCTTGTCAATAGGTTAGTCCAACAAAATGAATAAAAATGATGTAATAAGATAGTAGAAACATGTGACAACATCACAAAACTAGCATGGATCAATAAAAAATTATAGATACGTTTGACACGTATCAGAAGCTTACTACTCTTGGGTTGTGTTCCCGAGAGCTTGTTACTCTTGGATGCATTGTGTACCCTAGACGATTGGTGGTGCCGTGAAGATCTTCTTGTTGTGAAGCTTCCGACAAGCTTTGGAAGCCTCCAATTAAATTGTGGAGATAGCCCCGGGCAGTTTGTACGAGCTTGGTCAATGCCTTCACAAAGACGTCATTAGTGGTTTCGGTGTCTCCCTCACGGGATAGACCCAAGGAGAATAGGTGAGAACGGCCATGCGTTGGAGTGTCCGGGTGGCTCCACACCTCTCCAAATAGCGAATAGCTTTCTTTGTGAAGTGAACTTCGGGATAAATCTCCATCTCCACTTGTCTCGGTTATTTCTATATGTGGGCTCCTTACTTGTGCATTGATTTTATGACAACCATCGAGCTTGAAGTCATATACCGTGTTATCACCTAGTTACTTATATTGTCTAGCAAAAGTTGTTGGTGTACATAGGTGAACCTAGTATATAGGTTTTGTGCTTGATAAATTAAGTTTAGTTTTATGCCGTATTTATTCAAGCTCTAATCATAAAAGTTTTAAATCGTCTATTCACCCCTCTAGGCGACATCTAGATCTTTCAGCTGCCCCCCTTTGGCCCTCCAGATCCATCTCAAAAAGTTAGGGCGTGTGTATTTTTCTAAAGACATTTTCTTAAGTGATTTTTGGAAACTCTGAAACAATAGAAAATAACAACTGGCACTTGGCCCTGGGTTAATAGTTTAGTTCCAAAAAATGTTGCAAAATGATATAAAAACATGATATAAATATGTAACAACGATAATTAAGTAGCATGGAACAATTAAAAATCAAGCTTCCAAAAAGGTAGTGACTCGTCTATCGTCGTAGCCTGCTCCGACGGAGTTTAACATTTCACCCGGGGATCTTGGGGCCACATATAACAATCGATGTTCATGCAGGTCTTTGCCCATAATCCAACCATGAAACTCAGGAGCAGCAAGATGAAATCGTGACTCGGTCGCTGACCATCGAGATCCACTCCATGCCTCAGCAGCTGTGACACCTCGCATCACAATGATCTTAGCCGGTCCGTGGGCAGATCTTCCCGCCTACTACATAATTGTCGCCCCGACTTCCTCACCAACAGGTGTAGGCCAGGCCGAAGATGGAGCCGCACCCATGCGTGCTCGACCTGTGTGCACCGTCGGAATCGATCTACCACACCCAAATGCCATGGCCCACTCGGGCCCAGATCAGGCCTGACACTCTAGCACGCATCATCGTGCCACCCATACCCCGACACACTTCTACATATCGATGTCAGCAAGGGGCGCCGCCATAGAAACGGGCGGAAATGGCCCAAATATGGGGCCAGTGTCACACCGCAATCATCGCGTTGCCACCCACATCATCTTGTCTCAGCATGCCCTACGAAATGCAACTGCGAGTCACCGCGTCATATGCCACAGGCCGCCGTGAGCTCCCTGACAAGCGCCTGGCCCAACCCCCGTAGCGGAAAAACTAACGCCGTCGCTGCCGGTCCACACGGGCTTTGCTCAGTGAAGGCAACCGGCAATGGCGATGAAAGAAGGCGGGGAAGGGAAATGGTACCCGGAGCTGTGGCGACGCTGCCCGATGATGCATCTAAAATGCATACATGAACTTTGCACTATAATACTTATATTCCATTCATATTTGCATCATATAAGGGGTATATTACTGTTATTTAATGATTTTTGGTAATTAATAATGATTTCCCCTTTTATGGAATTAATCCTCCGCAGGCAGAAAACCCCTATTTCTTTCCTTATTTGTTTCAGGACCTTAACGACGTCATAATGAGCTATAAATTTACGGGGGTCATTATTTTGGAAGGAGAAGATTTAGGAGCGAAATAATTCAATGAACGGAGGTCGGAAGACCAAAAGGGGGGGTCCCATGCGGCCAGGTAGTGTAGCCGCGTGGGCCTATCCCAATTGGCCCTCGTGGCCCCGTTTGCGTCGATCCTTCGCCCAGAAGCTTCCTCGTGACCTAACAACGCCTATATAAAGAGCCCCCCCTGACGTTCTCCGAAGACAGAGCCGCCACACGAGAGAAACAAGAAACAGAGGCCAGGAGGCTGCAGATTGGAGGGGGAAAACTCCGGCGGAGCCCTGCCGGAGAGGTCTCCTTCTTCTCCATCGACATCTCCACCGTCTCCATGATGAAGAGGAAGTAGTCCACCTCTGGACTATGGGTTTGTGGCAGTAGCATATGTATCTCTCTCTCTCTTGAGCTTCACTAATTAGCACCGTATGAGCTGCTGAACATGATTACGGTCACCGTTGTGTTACCATTGTGGTGGATCTTTCTATGAGTTAATATATGTTGAGATTGCAATGTTATATTTCAGTTATGAAAGTAGATGCATATTATGTACCCCGTTCTTGTATCCTTGTTATGATCAAGCATGTTTATGAGAGCGTGTGTGGGGGAACGTGTGCATTAGTTGGAGTAACGGGGGTGGTGAAGTGATAAGCTGACAACTTAATATCATGATCTATTGGGTGTTTACCTTACTTTGTTACCTCACTAGGGATAAACCAAAATACCATGTTGTAGGGTAGGAGGAGTGACATGCCTCTACCTAAGACTAAATCCATCATGTGTTTATTTTCACTTCATGTCATTAATCTTAAAGCTATACTCTGATGTTATCTTAGTTACTAAGGTGCATGATTTAGTTCACATCTTGGTGGAGTATAAGTGAGACTAATAATCAAAAGGTCTCTATGCTAGGACGTGATGCCCATATAATTAGTAACATGTCATTAACCTTGTTTGCAATCTCATATGTTAAATCTATGTCTACTCATTTGCCACACTATATTAAAGAGAGAGTGCATGTGTGAAACCATAAACCCCGGTCCATTTTTAATCATAAGAAACAACTTTCCAACCACTTTTAAGCATATTTTACATTCAGCCATTTTAAAATAAGAAAATACAAAAACACTTTTACTTCTTGCATTCACATATAAAAACCCCAAAAATACCATCCATCATCATTACTATCATCCTTGCATACTTA